>VWZN01008173.1:240210-260651 GCA_013396955.1 Regulus satrapa | reverse complement strand
AAACTGAAACCTTTCACAAATTTTTAAATTTTTTTTTTTTTTTTTTTTTTTTTTTTTTTTTTTCATTTCAGCCACAGCTCCAGCACTACAAATGCTGCAGAAAGTGTAGGGGCAGACAAATTAGATTCAGTGGGAGAAAGGCTCATGCTTATAAGATGCAGGAAAAAGGCAAATGGAGAAGATTGCCTTGAACATGAACTTGGCAGACTTGTTAGTGGCTGCAGATACTGAAAGATTCAGGAAGGATATTAGGGGTTCCATGTAATACTTCACAAATAAGCAAATTAAATGTCCAAGACCATTTCTATGATGTTTTCTGTGTAATGTGGGCTTTGACTAGCACAGTGCTATTTACATTTCAGGTTTTATTTGTCATATTTCTAGTGCTACCACTTCAGGTAAAGAGGAGGCTGCCAACTGAACTCAGTGCCTTTTAGCTCCTTTATAGCTGTTCCATCTTGTAAGTCTTTGAAGAAAAAATGTGCAACTGCAGTTATATATTAATTATGACAATATTTATCAGCTTCTTTATAGAGTTTCTGGTACTTCATATCTAAATATCTTTGAAGTGGTCCTGCCTTGCTTTCATCTGATGTTATACCTGTTGCAAGCACTTCATTTAAGTGCTTGCAACTCTTCATTACAAAGAGTACCTTGAGCACAGGGCATTGCCCACGCTGTAAATAGTGGTAAGATAGTTACTTGTTCCTTCTGCTTCTCAGTAAAAATTGGAAATAAATTCATAGTGGCAACATCCTGTGATATGCCTAGATCAACTCAAGCACTGCGTGATGGTTTTGGTGCACACAGGATATTGTTCAAAACTCTGCGGGCTTCAGTTTTTTTCAGCTACAGCCTCAAATAAACAACATCTCTGTAAAAATGAGTGTTGTTGGCAGGATCTATCATCTTTATCCCTGTTTGTATCTCCTACTTTGCAAATGCTCTTGAGGAAAGTGCAGGGATGTCTTGGAGTATGGGCAGTGCTGTGTGTAGACACCAACTTGTTGATGCTGTGGCCGTGAATATTTGGACAGTACTTGTACGTACTTGCTTGGATCTGCAAATCAGTACATGTGGCTTTTAACTGTGTTGAGAAACTGATCTTAATTAGGCAGCCTATGCTGCGTACCAGTAGGCTTTAATAGTTGGCATTTGTACATGAGTGGGGGGAACTGTGGATTGATCCATGTATATCCATCTCCAACTGCTGATGTTTCCAGTTTAGAATTACTGCTGCCGCAAGCCAAGATGTAAATTCTGTATTCTGTATTCACTGAGATGAGGTTGTGCTGTCGCAGGTCATCTTACCCTGTTCGGTGCTCTCCCGCAGTGTGCTTTACCACCTAATCTTGTAAAATACAAGATTCTTTTTGGGCAGTGTGTTCCAGTTGATATGAGGTCCATGTGTATTTTTGGACTCATGAAGTACGCAGTACATTGCGTTTCTTTAAACTATTTAACCCATGTAGGCTATTTTTGTTGTTAGAGATTTTGATAGGAACATTATTCCTCTAGTAGAGATACACTACATTAAAGCAATTTTATTGCTTACTCATGAGTGTAGCACAAACTGTCCATGCTCATTTGTCATGGGCAGATCAATAATTTATCTGTATTTGCAACAGGACTTGATAGTCCAGTTTTTATAGTAGGCTCATAATTAACTGTTATTAACTGGTAAGGTAGTGGAATGATGACTGGAAACATCATCTGTGCCATGGAGAGAAGACAATACAAATACTTTCAGATTAGTTTCAATAGTTGGGAAGTTTTCCTGTGTCCACGTTTTCCTTGTGTAAGGCAGTGTTTTCTGTCTGAGTGAATTCAGCCAGTTTTGGTATTTTGTCTGAAAATTGTGGAGCCTTACTACAGCTGATTGCTCTGTAGGTAATTTCTTGCCCAGAGTGCAGGTTTTGTGGAACTCAGATTTTCCTGTTAAAGGAAGTGATGAAATGGAAGAAGTGAAGGCATACTGTGTACGGTTGCGTGTCGATAGCCTCATTAAAGGTTCTTCTTGCCAGAACTGCACAGTATCAGATGATGCTCCTTATAAGCAGATTAGAAAGTCAGGTTGAAATGCCAGCTCTTACAACCCTTTCCATTCACGGAAAGATTCTGACAGAAGTAGCTTTGATTCCATCATGTGCAGACTTGTCTGATTCTTTCTTTACCACATCAGTCCAGAGTCCTAAAGCCCAACTGTCCCAGGTTTGGTGTGTAGCAGATTAACCACACCTGCTAGATTTGGACTTTTCCCTAAAAGTACCTGGGTCTCAAAGAGCAGTTATTATTCCTTGCAAATATTTTTTCAGCATTGGTCCTTTCTCTAGGAAATAGTTTTTTCTTGTTAGACCTCCACATCACCTGGGAAGCTGAGCCAAATTGGTACTTGATGTCACTGAAGTCCTTTATAATAAATTACCTTGTGGAATCTGCAAAAGTAATAATCTACTCTTTAAGCACGGAGTGCTAAAGGCCACAGAACATGGTGATTTGCTATTGGTAGCTACTGTTGAAAAGATTAACAAAACTAGCTTTTGTATTGTTGACCAAACGTTGACTTGTTTCTGTCAACAAATCGTTTTGAGAAGAACAGTGAAAATACTCTTTAGAATGAAAGTGTCTAGGAGACAGGAAGTACATTAGGTTTGAATTTCTGTTTTGGAGTGTATTTAAATGCTGTTCGCACAGGAAAGATTTAGGTACAGCTGCACAGAAGCCAAATTTTATTTTGAAAACAATGATGGCTTACCAGTGATACAGTGTACAGCCAGTTCAAAACCAGACCCCCTTGTTTGGTAAAACACCAAGCCTGCAGTGTGCTTCCAGGCTTCAGCTTGAGTGCTTACTGAAGGTGAAATGGTGATATGTCTTGGCTGCCTCCCTCCTAATAAATTAAACGTGCCTGGGAACATTCCCAGGCACCATCCAACTGGCTCAGGACTGCTTTGTCCATTCTCTTCAGCCCTTAGCTAGCAGAGTAGGGGAGCTGCATCTGAATTGTCCACTGTGAGTGGGTCTCGATGGTGTGCGACTTACAAACCTGGGAATTGTGTGGGAGAACAGTAATTGGCACAGCCTGGCGCTGGGGAATGTCCTAGCTGCTTTCTAGCATACACATGATCTTGTTCCAGGGCCTGGGAATATTTCCAGACAAGGCTTGACTTATGAGTACAGATGTTAGTACTTGATTCTCCAGAAAGCTTTATGAGCTAAGGCGTGGAAGGGACTCTCTGCATCACACATGAGGGTTTTGGACGCTTCAGAAAGGGAGATGTAGGAGCGAGTGATTCCTGCTCATTTTGAGGCAGTAATTCTGCGCTACTAAAAATCTGTACCTCCTGTCTTACTTTCAGGTGGTTTCAGTGGTGATTAAAACATGTTTCAGAATTCAGTCACCTTTCCAGCATCCCCTTTCAGGCATGAGTTGACATGCATGCCCTCTGTCAGGCGATGGCTCGTGTATGAATGGATGTACTGTGGCCTTTCATGCCAGCACTGGGTATGGTTTTAAAGGTTGTGAGGAATTTAGTTTTGATCTGGTGCGCGTGTGCGCGAATTTTAAGAGTCTTGATTTATTGCCTGGGTGATGTGGTGAGGGGATGGTCTTGCACCTTGTAGGCAATGGATCTTTTATGTCAGCAGGAAGTAGAGAAACCTCTTTATTTCTTTAGATGTTTCTTCCAGCAAACAGTAAAAGCTTTGTTGAGCTGACTTCATTGATCATATGGAATGATTTCCTGCAGGCTCTTTCTTCTGTGTTTGATTGTGCATTATTGGAGTTCAAGTATAGTCCCAGTGTAGATGAAGCAGTAGAACACTAATACTAATCCCAGCTCTAAGGAGATATGCATCCCAGAAGATAGCATGTCGTGTAAACCAATGACTTTGGAGCAGTTTTGCTGCTCTGACTGATCACTTTTCTGTGCCTCCTGGCCTGTCCTCCCTCCACGGGGTTTTGAGCTTCATTCCAAGCTGTAGCTCTGTCACACAGTCCATTTCAGGAAGCCGTTTGTCTTTCTGTAGGTTGTGGAATATGCTGTCAGCTTTGAGTGCTTACAGAGAGAAGAGATTAACAATATAAAATACTGTTCCTGCTCATCTTGCTTGGTCAAGGGCTATGAAATTCTGCTTCTCCATGTGCTGTATGAAAACCCTTGCGACCCAAACGCGTGCCACGTCAGGCTTACGCCAGCGATGCACCCCAGTTTTGGGAGCATGCAATCTGTGTGGCGTGCCATCTTTGGAGCAGTGCTCTGCATTAAAGGTGGTGGAGCTGTCAGAGCTCACGGCGTCAATTAATACGCGGCAGGCTTTGTGTCTGCTGATTGTTCTTCTAATTGCACGTACAGGGGGATCTGTCTTACAGCAGTAGTGATGCGTGTTTGAGGACACAGGACAGAGCAGAGATGCTCCCTGGTGTGCCTCAGGCTGCCCGTGTGTCCTCGGGGAAACTGCTCCAACCCATGCAAAGCCTCTGGTGGCCCATGGCTCTGACCACATCTTAGGAAGGTGGAGAAGAGAGGCTGCAGGCCCTGCTGCTGCAGCCATGGCAGGATCCCTCTTTGCCCGCCCCTTCTGGAGAGCTGTGATGCTGCTCGATTCCGACGGGGATGCAACTTGTTCAGGATGGTTGGCTTTTCTGAAGAGCTGGATCTGTGCCAGGGAATAGGCCTTCATCTCTGGCTCTCTGCTGCTCTCTACTAGGCAAAGTCATCTAGTACAAGAGTTTGTACTTGTGCCTATAATAAGTCATGTATCAAAAGGCCTTACTGTATTTAACATATTTATTTGTGATAAAGGCACGCCATTGCCCCCCACAGTTACATTCTCCTTGTTTGCAGTGTAACTACAGAGAATAGAAATGATCTGACCGAAAAGTAACTCAAATGTTGTATTTTCAGCCATATTTGTTCTCTGGTGAGATAGCCAGTTTACTGGTTGGGGTTTCTTCTCACTGTCATCCACGCTTCAGCCTCACTGGGATGGCAGAAGAAATGAAATGTGTTGTAGAGGCAAGAAGGAAATAAGACCCCATTCATTGCTTTCACCAGATGCCAACACGTAGGTTTTATTAAAAGTCACTGTGGAATTGAGGTGGCTGTCAGCCCTAAAAGCGATTTCTAGTCCAATGATGTGCTCTTTTGTTTTGTAATACCAATGAATTTTCCCTGCGTAATGGGAAGAAATAAACCCACCAACCTCACTTTCCTTAAGCACTGAACAGAACTTGAGTGTATCGGCTAAACTTGGTAATTTAAATTTCAGTCACAACACTTATATTTAAAATCAGAAGTTTGGTGACCTTGGATTCTTCCTGTTGTGACTCTTCAGGCAGAGGCTGATAATTTTGAAGGTAGTATAGCAGCAAGCCAAGCTTCAGGCTGCATAATTAAGAAGCAGAGATTCAAGTTGCTTGTGAACCAAATTCTCTTCATTTCTGAGGTGCAAGGTTTAGTTGTATGTTGCTTTTATAAAATAAACTGTCTGCTTTCAGTGGTCACTGGGCAAGTATGTTATGGAACTGAGCTTTATTCATGCTTCTGAAGGTCTGCTGCCTTTTTCAATCCTGTGCTGTTTTCTTGCTCTGTTGAAATCTGCCTCTGCTTTAGTTTGTGTCTGTGTCTGAATGTTCTTTTGTCTTTCCCATTGTGACCTGCTCCTTGAGCCAGTTTGGTAAAGGCTGAGTTGTCTTTCCTTGTCTCCTGCCTGTTGTTATGCCATACCTTGAATCTTAAGGTACTACACTCTAAAACTGTGTTAAGCATTCTGTTTTGTGTACTGTGTGAAATCAAGGAGAGTACAGAAAACAGCTAAATATCAGCTGTAATGTATTTTTCTTCAGAGTCTGAACTTCTGTGTTTTGGAATAGCCGCAAATTAATGTGTGCATGGAATATAAGATTAATGCTGGAGTGGTGGTGCTTGAACTTTAGATTGTGATGTTCAGTTTTGGATACACATGGCCTTTGTTTGAAGTCTTAGGGAAGTTTATATTTAGAAACAAACAAAAACAAAAAAATACAAACACAAAAAACCCAACCCACCAGAATCTACCTTTTAAAATTGAGTTTTGTAGAGAACTAGGCTGAGGAAGTTTTGCCTGTTTTAAGGAACATTGCAACTGTATCAATTATTTAAAACCTAAGAACTTGTTCACCTTTAAAAACATTTGTCATTTATCTTGAATCACTTGTTCCATTTTGATAGCCTCCTTCATATAGAAAATATAGCATGAGATGTCCGTTTAAATGCCAGTCTAACAGTGCTCTATCTTCTATGTGAAAGGAAGTGTTCTGTACATTTTTCCATGTTTGACATCATGGTGTTTTGAATAACCATGTTCCATATTCATATCAATTTTTTGTTTTTGTTTTCAATTTATGCACAGCACTTGCTCTGAAATTTGGGGACTGAGTACACCAAACACGATAGATCAGTGGGATACAACAGGCCTTTACAGCTTCTCTGAACAAACCAGGTGAATATTCTGCCCTCTCTCGCATCATAAAAATCTTGTGGGAGGGATTGGCTTTGGAGGGTCTGTAATGGGATGCATTAGCTATAAAGTAGACTAAAATGATTCCTAGGCCTCTCATGGTGCAGCATTTTGAGGTATCAGTGTGTTCACAGCTGATGTTTTGACCAATGAAACTCTTTAATTCTACAATTATTCCTTTTTCATGCCAGTGACATTGAAAGAATGGGAAGACTTGTTAAATGCAAGCTCTAATGTGATTTGGTATTTATATTAACAAAGTTGGGAAGCTTGATTCTTTAGGCCTAATCTTACAAAGTATTTAAACTGCTTTGTATGTCACAAGCTTTCAGTTAAATCTTGCTAATTGGCTCAGATACGAGCTGCTGAAGAATTGTTTGTAAATTCTTTAGTAGTTAATGGTGGGCAAATTCTAAACAGGGTCTTTATTTTTTCATGTCACATTACTTGATTTGTGTATTGAGGTTTGTCTCCCATCCCATAACAATCATAAACATCTGCATTTGTGTAAGCATATGCAGTCTGTCTTAAAACTAGCAAAACATTTTCAGCTGGTAGCAAGGCAGATGGAGGGAAGAAGATAAACTGTACAGCCCTTACAAGCTATGCATTCATGTTTTTTTTGCATTGCAGTTATACTGCCATGTGGATCACTTGGGCAGCTGACTGCTTATAGGCTTATTTGCAGTCCTGTGGGAGTTCTTATGCTTAAAACCGTAAAGCATCCATGCCACGGCAAAGCCTTGAGGTGCCTTTAGCAGTGGAAGGGACCATTAAGTGTGTGATTTTATTTTTAACAACTGACTTCTGCATTTAAAAAGAAATCATATGAGGCAATCATTCTAAATACTTGGTTGGATGTAAGTGGCTTTTAATGAACTCTAAATTCACTGGCAATAATTTGAGCAGCTCAAAAACGAGTCGGCATTGCTTGATACGATCATTTCCATTGCATTTGAAGCCTTTTAACTAGAGTATAAATGTCACTAGCAGAGTCAGCGCACTGAATTCTGAGAGTGAGCTGCCCGCCTGTGCTCTCTGTTGCTCTAGCGATGGAGGCAGCGTGCGGTGTGTGAAGTGCTAATGTAAATGTGTAAATGCTTCTCACCATCCTTTCCCCCGCAGGTCTCTGGATGGCCGTCTGCAGGTGTCTCACCGCAAGGGGCTGCCCCACGTCATCTACTGCCGCCTGTGGCGCTGGCCAGACCTGCACAGCCACCATGAACTTAAGGCAATTGAAAACTGTGAATATGCTTTTAATCTTAAAAAGGATGAAGTGTGTGTAAACCCTTACCACTACCAGAGAGTGGAGACACCAGGTAGGAGGACTGCTTCCCACTTTCTGTGGCAGCATCGTGCGTTGTTCAGCGTAATGTTTAAATGAAAGATGAGAGAAAGGTGGTGCCCTCTCCTGATGGAAGTACCAGATTCTTTGAGATCATATCCCTGAAAGTTTTTAATGGTAAAGTTAGTGGGAAAATCTTTACAAATGTAAACCGTTCCAGGGCTGTTAGCAGTTTCCAACTGGCCAGGTGCAATTCAGACTGAACGGGACAAAAAAGTTCATTTACCTTTGCTGATGTGGAATAGTCTTATTAAAGGTATGTCAGGAATCCCTGGTCTCTTCCAGTATCAAGCTGTGCCAATGTAGTATTAGCAGTGCTGAGTTTCAGAAGATTTCAGAACATCTGAAGAACCTCTTAGATATTTTAGATGTATTTCTTTTCCTTTTAGCTCACAAAGTCGTGTATTTTGATTACCAGTGATTTTTGAATTTTGCCTTTCCAGTCTTGCCTCCCGTGCTCGTGCCGCGGCACACTGAGATCCTAACAGAGCTGCCACCTCTGGATGACTATACCCATTCCATTCCTGAGAACACTAACTTTCCAGCTGGGATTGAACCACAGAGCAATTACATACCAGGTATTTTCTTAACTCCCATTGTAGACAGCATGTTCTGATGCTGTGCCACTGGAACAAAGATGGTAATTTCATCCTTGTAAGTGATCAAATTAATTGAAATATTAAACCACTAAATTAGATTTAGTTGTTTACATGTATTACTTCCAGTGGAAATATTTAAACGCTGTTATTTCCAGCCCATGATCCTGCATGAAACCGTATTGCTGTCACTTCACTGTAGCTTACTTGATCTCAGTAGTGTATTTGAGATTCAGAACGCTAATAAGTGCAAAATAGATGTTCACCTTATGCTTCTTTCACAAACATACAGGGGTTGCTAAATGCTGTGTATTGGAGATTGAGTAATAAAACTGATATTCAATCATGCTGTGTAGTATGTGGAGAAAACTTTTAAGTTGAAAAGCAGTGATTTAAAATGTCTTGATCTCTATTTCACATCAATAGTGATCTGCTTTAGCTTTCTGTTATATTGTGTGCATACTGTTTTGTCTTTTTAGTGTGAAAGAACAATCTAACAATATTGAACTGTTCAAGAATTTCTCCTCCCCCTCTTTGCCCCTTTTTCCACCCCAAAACAAACAATGCTAATCTGCTGCACCCGAAACCCTGTTACCCTCATTGAAACATAAAATCAGTGACCTTTGTTTCCTGCCCCAACTTCCTGTTTCCTATCTTTTCAGGAAGTCGCCTGGAGCATAAAACCAAGTAAAGCTGAAGTTTTCTCATAAGTGTTGAATGCATTCATGTTAGAAATAAGCTGAAAATTCACCTCTGGAGTCTCTGAAAGAATGAGATGACTGCCCCAAAATTCAAACATATTCAATGTACAAGTTGTACTTAGAGGTCTTATGCAGAATGTTGCTCATGTTTTCTTTAAATATACCCAAGAGCTGAAATAGCATCAAACAATCAATTAATTTGAGCTTTCAGTTTAATTTTTGGCCACATCTGTTGCCACCTTTATAGAGCAATTTAAGGTGCTAGAAGTTGATGTCGCTTTCTTAACTTGCCTATGCTTTCTTGACTCAAACTGAGGGCTTGTGATAACATTTGCAAACAGCTTACTGGAAAGCCACCTTCGGCAAAGCCAGGTGTTACGGAAACGAGCTAAAGTAGTTATTTGCAGGAAGTTTGCTGAAGGTGATTGTAGGAAATCACATGATCTTCAGCTTTTTATGCAGGTAACCACACCTCCTCCTCTTTGTCGCTGACGCCCTCCTCTAGTGCTCATGTCGTGGTATCTCTTACTTTATTTGACCTTGCTGGCTTGACGTGGATGGCTCGGCCGGGTTCTGATAAGCCTCGCGTGCTCTGACAGCCTTCCCCAGAGCACTGCTGTGTTCTGGGGGCGGGCTCACACGGGGTGGTAGCCGTGTACCCCAGTCCTGTCTCAGTGCTTGGCGTGCAGGAGAGCCTGGGGGCTGCCTAGGGGCAGGGCTGCCCCCGGGAGCTGTGTGTCCAGTTCAGGCTCTGGAAGGGCTGAGCTGCCTCGTGCACACTTGGCAGTACTCGAGCTCTCCTGCAGATTTTTGGTGCCCCACCTGAGTGTTCGTTTCCAGATGTGTGGTGCTCAGCCTCTGACCCTAAGCTATTAATAGTGCTAGGTGGAGTAAATCTCCTCTGTTCAGGCAAAGACTAGACATGGAAAATAATCTGTGCCAAAGAGCCTGGATTAACAGCTGGAAACAGGAGTCATAGGTGGGATTGGAAATGTCTGTTGACCTTTTGCCACAGCTGTGGGCTAAACTATAGCTGGTGATTTGGAGAAGGGTGGAGGCCTCTTTATCACTGAGAATGATGGTAAAAACTTCAAAATTGGTATGATTTTTGTTATCTTTCTTACTAGTGAAGATTTCCCTTAATCGTCCTTTTAAATTCTCACTTGAATTCTGTCACATCTATATTTAGCACACAGAATGAATCAAAGATAAAATTCTCTCAGTTCATTTTAATTTAATCAACTGACTTAATCTAGTTTCCTCTTACTGGTTTCCTTCTGATCTCACAGTATTGCAGTGCATCTCAGACATGATGCTTGTTATAATTTAATTTTATTTCTTAACCAAAAAGGCTTTATCTTTAAATTTATACTGTTTGGTAATAATGTAATTAAAGTTGTTTAACCCCTGGAAGTTTCAGAGACAATTCTAAGGTGATTAAGGAGATAGTTAGCTTCAAACACTTTCACTAAAGAAACACAGGTTTTGCCTATAATATATAGGAAAAGACATTTGCCCAGTTCAAAGAAAATTATTTCCTGAAAGGCAGTTGGTTAACTCGTTGTCTGGATGACAAAGAACATTTTGAATGGAGAAGAGGAACGTGCGTACTCTCCTGAGTTTTGAAGATATTTCTGAGGAATTAGACCCAGTTTCTGGTATCAGAACACTTCAAAGTTGGTACTGAATTTACTTTGGTCTGTGAAATTCTGTCTTTAAAGAAAGATAGTTAAAAGAATAGATGATAGATTTAATAGTGCTTAGAAGTATTAGTAGTAGTAATAATAGAACTTGTGCAGTGTTCTCTAAGTTAATATAGTTGTAAATGAGTCAAATCAACTGTTGTGTATTGAAGAAATTTGCATTTGGGGACTGAACTGAAAAACAACCTTTAAATCTAACAACTTCAGTAAGATGTGGGAGGGTATCTGATCTGATGATTATCCTACATAAGGACAGCTCACATAATTTTTTTGTGGAAATCACCAGATGGTTTTTTTTATTTGCAATTCTACTAAATATGAAAGCTGTTGATCAAAATTGCAAAATTGTTACTCATTGTAGTGACAGCATCTTGTCTTAAATGGAACAAACAAGGATTCTGATATTTATGTAACATTTTTTGAGCAATTGACTGACATACAAAAGAAGATGCATTTTACATACCTATAAGCCAGGTAATGTGTCTGAAGTCCTACTTGAAGGAAAAAGGGACAGCAAAACATTGAGACTCAGTATTCAGGTAGGTGTTGCAGAGCTCATGAAGATGTCATGACAAAATGCACAAGACTGAAATCTTACAGAGGTTTCCCTAGTCATTTTACAAATTGGTGGATTTTTTTTTTTTTTAATAGAAACACCTCCTCCAGGATATATCAGTGAAGATGGAGAAACAAGTGACCAGCAGCTGAACCAAAGCATGGATACAGGTAATATTTATTTTTCCTTACTTTCAGGACTTTGTATTACTAGCTGTGATCCCTCTGCACAGGAGCATGAATTCAGCCCAAAAGATGGTGGCAGTTCTCCTCTGTAAACCCTGGTGCTTTATGCCTAAACATACCACTTTCAGCCTTTAATGAACAAAACAATTTTTTTTGCCAGGGAAATGCTTTTAAAGCATTCTGTGACATATTACATTTGTTCTGTAACAGAAGTATACAAGTGTAATTAAGACTTCACCAGAAACCCTTAAAATATATTCTAATAGTTAAATTGGTTTCAACCATTCCCTGGTAAACAGGTTAATTGAAGCACAAGGTCTGTTGGCCTAAACAAGTTACAGACAGTCTGTGTTCTGAGAACCTGTCTCTAACTCTGACAAACTTACCACTTCTGCCATGTTTCAAATTAATTTTTGTGTGGAAGGCTCTGTGGCAAAAGTAGCAGCATTTGTGCCTTTGAATGTTAGGGTTTCTAGATAATGTGGTTGACCTTAGACTTGGACAGAGCACAGTTAATGTGCTGGGTAAGAACCTCCTGCTGTGCGTTGGCAGACTTGAGTATGCTTGGTTAGCTAATGTTAGCAACCATTTTCAGTAAGCTGGAATCAGCTGCACCAGTTTCTGTAAGAGCTGCAATATTTTCCTACTATGTGACAGTAAATACCTTAATTAAAACAGCCTGACATCAGCAGTCACTCTAGGAATGTTTCTGTGAAAGCCTTTCTGTATTTTGCCACCTTGTGTGCAAATTGTGTTGGAATGTTCGTGTTTTTCTGAGTGTTTAAATTCCTCCTTCTGGGAAAGAATTATTTCCTCAAATGAGGAAATCTAGCTTGCTCTTTTCTGGCGATCATAGAATCATAAATTATAGAATGGTTTGGGATAAAAGGGACCTTAGAGACCGTCTCTTTCCACCAGGGACACCTTCCACTACCCCAAGTTGCTCCCAGCCCTGTCCAGCCTGGCCTTGGACACTTCCAGGTATGGGGCAGCCACAGCTTCTCTGGGAAACCTGTGCCAGGGCCTCACCATCCTGAGCATAAAGATTATTTTTTTTCCCCAATATCTAATCTAAATCTCTCCTCTTTCAGTTTGAAGCCTTTCCCTCTTGTCCTGTCACTACCTGCTCTTGTAAACACTCCCTTTCCAACTCTCTTGAAGGCTCCTTTCAGATGCCAGAAGGCCTTTTCCAAGATAAACCTTTTCCTTTGAGAACGAGAGGCAATGTCTTTCTTGTCTCATCCACTCTTTCTTATCTGCTCTTCTACTGAGTTTGGGAAGTCACTACCTTCTCACTGGAGAAGTACATAAATAATGTTGAGAGTGTGCACAAAGTGGCAGAGTTCTGCCAAATACAGTCCTAAGTTAACTGAGTCTTTACAAGGAGGGGTGGGTATGCAGAAGTCTGGAAAACTGAATGAAATCCTAATTCAGAGTAAATGTATGATATTCCAAAAAACTGAGGTTTCTTTCTCTGAAAAAACTTCAGTGTAAACCTGATTTAGGTAATGGTTATGCCTACTGATCTGAAATAACAAAAACCATTTGCTCTGAAACCTGTCTGTCTTGCTTCAACAGGATCTCCAGCAGAGCTGTCTCCTAGTAGTCTTTCTCCAGTTAATCATAGCCTGGGTAAGCTGGAAATACTTACAATTATTTCTCCATGTGTAGTGACTCTTCGTTTTATATGTAATTACTTTAAAAGTGAAAATGCACTGTAAGAAATTAAGAGCTGTATTAAGAGGTGATTGTTGGGTTGGCTTTCTGATGTTAAATATAATGGGGCTGGGTTAATCACTTGTTAACAATTACTCTATTTCTGTACCTGTTGAGCTTGTGGCAAAGAGGAGGAGTGATATTTCTGTGTGTGCAGGAATAGCATTAATAAAATGGATAGTTTAAGGGATGTTTGCCTGTCCGTAATGCTGCCCAGACTTGCTGTCTCCCTTGCGTGTGTGTTCTGCTGCTCTTCTCATGTCCTCCTTCACCTGTAACCACAGCACAGTTGTTGCTCCCACATTGGTAGCCCACCTGCTTTGATCCAGTGCCATTGCTGTGTGTCTGTGTTAGTGCCTCAGGAAGATCAGATTGCCATGGGTTTGTTTAAGGAATGGTGACAGGATGTGACAGGAA
Source organism: Regulus satrapa (assembly GCA_013396955.1). Classification (NCBI taxonomy): domain Eukaryota; kingdom Metazoa; phylum Chordata; class Aves; order Passeriformes; family Regulidae; genus Regulus; species Regulus satrapa. The sequence continues at coordinate 246,931 of VWZN01008173.1, read as the reverse complement.
AATGCAGAACACTGAGTAAGTAATTAGGGTAGGTAAAAAGGGGAAGCAGTGAAGAAAAAACCTGAAGATACTCTAGTAAGGGAACAGTAAAGTACCTTAGAATTGCCTTTATCTTAAGTATAATACAAGGGAATGGGATTTTAATTTTTTTTTCCTTATTGTTGTTCAGTGTTTGATAGTTTAATCTTCTCTTTAATGCTGCCAAAATGTTTGCAAGCTACAGAAAAGGCAACAGGAACGTCTCAATGTCTGGTGCTCAGAGCACCATTAGCTTAATCATTGTGCAGAGCAAAATGCAAGTACTGAACTAAATGAGCTGTGGTCAGCTTACATCACCCCTTCTTCCCCTCCTCCTTCCCTTGTGTGGAAGATTGAATTCCGTTCTGTTTACTGAAGGAGGTAAAAAGGACAGCAAGCAAAATACAGTTTGAGTAGTGTGAGGAGACTACTGCTGTCATTTCTAGGAGAGACAAATAGCAGGGTAGATCAATCTACTTTCAGCCTCAAAATCTGTGTTAAGCTTGGTTTTTAAAATTTTCTTTTAGACTTGCAACCAGTTACTTACTCGGAGCCTGCGTTTTGGTGTTCAATAGCGTATTATGAATTGAATCAAAGAGTGGGAGAAACCTTCCATGCGTCTCAGCCTTCCCTGACTGTAGATGGCTTTACAGATCCATCAAATTCAGAACGATTTTGTCTAGGTTTGCTTTCCAATGTAAACAGAAATGCTACAGTGGAAATGACAAGGCGACATATAGGTAAAGATCTCTGATCTTTTAACTATTTAATTTCATTTTGTTGGTTAAATTATCTGGAATGACCCAAGTAGGAGGTGTGTTGGGTTCCTTTCACCCTTGTGCAGCCAGCCATCAGCTGTATCTCCCAGGGCTTGTCAAAGATGGTTTGTTCTCTCTGGCTGAGAACAGAAATGGAAAGACACAGCTTCTGAAATTAGGGAGGATTGTAGCAGCTTCTGCCACCGCAGCCAGTTTGAATGGGGAAGAGATGTAGCGATGGCTGCAGCTGAAAGGAGCTGCCTTTCCCCACTCGTGGCAGCTGCAGTCACCCAGCTGTCGTGCTGAGGGCAGCACAGGAGGAAGCCGCTCTGCCCTGTGGCACTCCGGGAGCTGGCGTTGCTGTTCTTGCCTTCTGGAAAATGATGGTGCACCGAAGTATCCTGGGGGGGCAGATTCGTGGCTTCCAGGCTCCTCAGTGGGCCGCTCTGCCCTGGGCAGCATTTATATCCAGAATTGCTTGTAATTGAAATTTAAGCCTTAATTACAAAATATTCCCATGTTGCTTAGTTTATTGTAGTTCATAAAATGCAGAATGGACACTTGGAAATTCTGAATTATTTTCTCAAATGGGAAAAGCTGCTATTGAGAACCCATTGTTTTGACATGATTAAGATTTTCTTTGTAATGGTTAGTCAAGAATGTTGTTTTCCACAATGCATTGTCTTGACTAGGGGTTCTTCAGTAAACTACCTTGATTCTTTCTTTTCCTGGATACTTTCATTAGCACATTTATGAGGTTTTTTTTGGTTGTTGTTGTTTTTACTTGCAGTAAAATTTCGAACTCTTCTGTAGAACTGACTTCTTTTATGCCAAGTCCAAATACCAAATCCAAATGCTTCTCTAATAAAATTTTAGCTGTGCAGGAACCCAGGCTGTGCCTGTGCTGACTGGTCAAAATAATCAATGAGGAGGAAAAGCAAAAATCTTGTAAGCCCTTACTCTTTAATAGAGGAGCTCACATTTTGTTTGAAAAATTGTTTTAGCAAAAAAGACAAATGGAAACTATGGCATATAAAGTATCTGTTAATTATAAATAGTTCTCTCTGGGAGATCAATTACACATTATTTACTTTCTGCTAGAAATAAACCATGCAGATTTGTTTTCCACTCAGAGACAGAACAAAATAACAATTTAAAGGTGGACAATTGAGATTTTTGTTATACAGTTTTGTTTTGGGTTTGTTGGTTTTTTTTTTGGTAATAGGGCTAAATGAAGTCATATTGTTTTTGTTAAAGCAGTACAGGGGTATGCAGTGGGTTGTGAAATAGTGTGGGTGCGTGTAAGCAGAGAGTGTTGCAGTGGTGATCTTGTGTTTTCTCTTTTGACCATGGTGGCCTGTGCTGCTCCACGCACAATGCTTTAATATTAGTACAAGTTTTAATTCTGTTTTTTTATGAACACTGCTTCTGAGCTTCGATTTGGTTACAAGCCATTATAAGGCTGGAAAAGGCTCTCTCACATTTGACCAAAAATTGTTCTGCTTTTCCTTCATATATTGTGCCTTCGTGGGAGAAAAATGCAATTTAATTGTGTTCTGCTCCTGCTACAGCTGTCAGCACAGCAGTGAGGTCCTGTAGATAATTGATTTCTGTTTCTGTTGTAAAGAAAAACCTTGGCCTTCTCTGAAAAATGAATTCCCTTGTTCCCTAATCTGCTTGTGGCATACCATAACCGGAGTTCCTCTGGCTTTTGCTGCAGGCAGGGGAGTGCGTCTGTATTACATTGGAGGGGAAGTTTTTGCCGAGTGCCTGAGTGACAGCGCGATCTTCGTTCAGAGCCCCAACTGTAACCAGAGATACGGCTGGCATCCCGCGACTGTCTGCAAGATCCCGCCAGGTTGGTGGCCTCCCAAAGGGCTCCTGTGAAAAGACCCACGGGGAGGTTTGCACTGGATGACATTTGCTTCCCCTCTTTGTAATTTCTGTGTAGATTCAGGCTTCTGTGTAGCAAACGCAAGTGCATTCACTGACTGTGCCTTTTTGACTCTTTATAGGATGCAATCTAAAAATCTTTAATAACCAAGAATTTGCTGCTCTTCTGGCTCAATCTGTGAATCAGGGCTTTGAAGCAGTTTATCAGCTTACTAGAATGTGTACCATAAGAATGAGCTTTGTTAAAGGATGGGGAGCTGAATACAGGTAAGAAAAACAACTCTTGGCTCTTAAATTTAGAGTTAATAGTTTTTGTTCTTCCACTAGCTTACCACTTCTCTCTGACTTGAAATCAACACATAACACACTTCTTGCTGCTATTGTGGATACGCTGTCTGCAAATTGAACCCATATTTTCCTTTCCCCCCTCCCTCAGCTATGGAACTGCAAAGTTAGAGTTCATAAACTGATTTTAGTGTTGCATTGAAGCCAACTGTTGAGCAAGGAATGTCGTCAAAGTTCTGTTCCCTTGCTCAGTCCTGCTGGCTTGCGTGTTGTGGTGAAATCCACGCCATCATCTTGAAGTTTCACAGTTTGTGCTGGGAGATTATTTGCTTGTTTGTTAGACTTGCAGGTCTCTGTCCTGTTCTGCATGCAGCATGAGTTCCTTAGGCTGTAGGATAGGGTTGGTGGTAGCCAACAGAGAGACTTGCAGTGCCCCTTGCAGAACAAAATAGCTGGAGAGCATGCATCCAATGGATGGCAAGTATTTTGGAACTTGCAGTGGAAAAAGCTTTGCAGGAGTAAGATGACTGTGTTTATGTAGTAAAAGTTCTAAAAACAGGTTTTTGAGTGGAAAAAATAGCTTTCTATCTGCTTTTGAATAGATTCCAATTGTGTTCTTTATTAGCACAAATGAAAAGCTGTAGTTGAGGACAGTGCCTGTTTTTAATGCAGTATGAGAATTCAAGAAGAAAAGAAATTGACTTTTAACAAAGCAGTTCTAAAGATGTCATTATTTTGGACAGCTAGAACTGTGGTTTTAAACAAGTCTCTTAAACCTCTCTAGAAACTGTCCACTGAAAGAATGAAGTCTAACATGTCAGTACTCTAATGCAATATGTAATGATTTTTTTAAGAGCCTTATCTTTTCTGAAGTTGAATAATTGTGTGTAGGCTCCACTTGGGGCGATTCTTGTGTCTGCTCCTGAAATACATTCACGTGAATAGCAGTGTCAGTATGTGGGGAAGGTTTCTCAGCTAAATGAAGCCAATTTTGTAATAGTTTAATGAGATGAAATGAGAAATTTGAGTAATGGAATAAATTGGTACCTCTTTGTTAGGAAGAGGTCTACAAGAAAAAATCTGGCTCAGGTTTAAAGAGCTATTGGATTTGGCTCTGAAGGAGTATGTATACACTTAGGCATAATTAAATACAACATTCAAATCTGAGCAGAAGAAAGGCTTAATCAGTCAGATTATATAGAGGCATTTTGAAGTGAACAGAGTGTAAGTGCTGGTTTAAAACTGTGGGGAGGCTTTTGTTGGAGTTACTTCTTAGTGGTGAGAATTTTGGTGGTTGGTCTATAAACTGTTTGTAGACCATAGGATTGAAAAAACTGCAGTGTAGCACTGCCAGAATAGCATAAAAACTGGTTACTGACTCATGCTGGACTCATTTCTTTGCACCTCTCTTTAAGGTGATGCTAATAAATTACTGATACACAAAGCTTGTAAATATGCTGCAGTTGGGATTAGAGCAAGAAGAAGCGGCTCCAGCAGCACAGCCTTGAATTTAAATTAATGTAGTCTGACTTGTCAAAATGGACCAGGAAACACTGTAAACCCCATCACTCTTGTTAAAATATATGTGCTTCATTATTATGTGAACGTAACATTTCTCATAGAACAGGCTTAGACAAAGCATCACTTGAATTTTAGGCATATAAATTGCATAAACCTGCAGGTATGGCAAGGCAATATGTTTTATGGGCTTGGTAGACAAAATACCTAAGAAAGCTTTTTGCTTTGTTACGTGTTGGCCCGAACTGGGGATGGTAGAAGTTTAGATCACTGGTCAGATGCTCAGGAATTATCCCGGTCCAGGATCATCTTCTAAAGAAAGTTCAGCAGAAGCAATTAGTGATCTTTGAACTGGAAATCTGTGGGTTGAAGAATCTGAGTCTTTAGCTTTAAGATGGTTGCTCAGTGACTGTCACTATTTTATCAGTTTTTACCAGCCTGGTGCAAAGTGAGGATTGTTGAACAGAACCAGTTGTAAAATTTTGAGGAAGTGTGTTGTGAAACACATTGTAGGGGAGTTGACAGCGGTGGAATAATGAACTTCCTTCTTTGGGAGAGGATTCAAGAATAAATGGAGCTGTATTTCCTGTGGTTTAGGTTTGTTTTTCTGTTGTATCACTTTGTTCTGGCATAGGCATTCGGGGCTAAGATAACTGTTTTGTAGAGTGCTGAAAGAGCACAGGCCCCAGCTGCTGTCTTCTCCTAGAAAATGTGAAACTTTTGAAATCAATCTTCACTGTCTTAATCTTTCTGCCTCTTCAGTTCCTCTGTTTTTATAAACAGATTTCCTTAAAGCAAAGGACTGCAGTGGGCTGCGGTGCTGACAGTAAAAATGAAGGAGCTTAGTTTGTGTCTGACTAATCTGCTGCCTTTGAATCTTGGGATAGCTGGAATTACTAGGAAAAACTGGCTTAGCAACCATAGTCTTGCCAATCTAGTTAGGGAAAACTCCCATGCCTGGAGTGGGTACAATGAAATAGAGATTCTCAGGCAGGGTTTGTTTTATCCAATAACTGATTTCTTTACTTGGGTGATGAGAAGGGAGGTGTTTGAATAACAGATCTCTGAAATAAAGGTAATGGGAGAGAGAATGGTTTTCAGTCCTTCAGCTTTACTGAAATTTGTATATGGTGTTTAAATCAGGGCTTCTGCTGTGGAAAATGATAAGCAACTTAAGGGAAACACAACTTCTACTTCAGTTGTTTGTGTGAGGATGGTACAGCACAAAACACATGTGGAAGTTTAAGATTGCAGGAAATCAGAGATACAGTTTGCTGTTCTCTGAGATACCATCAATTAGCACAGTGTAACCACACACGGTGTTTTGATACATTGTTTCTGACAGCATCCTTGCACGTTTTTTATTTCATTTGCTCCAAAAAGCCAGAGCTTATAATCACCATGGCATTGTGCTGTTTGACCATGCTGACAGTGCAGAGCCAAGGGTTCCTATTCCGTATTTCTTAGTAGTTGTCTGCAAAAAAATTCAAGTCCAGTTATGCATGCAGACTCTTGGAAGGTTGAGATACAGCTGCACACAGTTGTTTGTGGTGGGAACACTGCATCAGTTGGACACCTTCACCTCTGAACTTCTTTTTAAAAGTAAGGCTTTTAGTGTGGCACTTGAAGGAAATACTGCTGTTTTTGTTCTCCAGAGTGAGATATTCTTTATGTGCTATGGACGAGCATGTAGTTATTGATGTCTTACATATGTGAAGTGGTTTGGAGTTCTGAAGCTTTTTTTTCCCCTGGAAAAAGTTTAGTATCAGTTATAGTAATGGTTCCAGATTTTTATATCTCTAAGTACTAGATAGAGATGGAAACACATTTAATCATATGATGCAGAATTTTGTGGCAGCTGAACCTGCTTTCTGGCTGTAGTGGCTGGAATCCAGGCAGCCACCAAAGCAGCTCTCTCTCTCCGGTCCACAGCTGGACAGGGGGAGAGGAAATAGAGCAAAAGGGTGATGAGATGAGGACCATGAGATGCCTCCACCAAATAACATCATGGGGAAAACAGGCTTGAGTCAGAATTATTGAATAAATTTAGTGCTAACACAACCAGAGCAAGATAATGACAAGTAAAATAACACCTAAAACTTTGTCAGCTCTACCTTCTCCCTCTGCTGCTAAGGGAGGTAGGAATGCATGTTATGATCAGTTCTTCACATGTTGTTCCTGCCACTGCTCGGGAAGACAAGTCAGGGTCCTTGCCCTGCTCCCGCGTGGGGTCCCTGCCCCAGGAGCCA
>VWZN01008173.1:223422-239813 GCA_013396955.1 Regulus satrapa | reverse complement strand
TGTTTCCTATACTCTGATACTAGATGAAAATTTAGTGTATAGAAAAGCCTTCTTCAGAAAGAAGGGACAGTTCTAAAGACTCTTTAATGGTGTTTTTTATTGGATATATAATTGAGTGTCCTAATGGTTATCAATAACATGGATAGCTAAGTATATATACAGATAATGTATCATGATCTCAAATATCACAGTATTGTGCTGTTCTACATTTTAGTTCCCATAAATAGTCATTTTGGTTTTTTGACTGGGGCAAGTATCTCATAAAATTCCAAGACTTTGCTCCCCTATTCTTTTATATTTTCTTTATGTAAGCAGGTTTCAAAGTTGTCCTAAACATTAAAAGACTTTCCTTATAGAAATGATGAATTTTTTGCTGCATTCTTAAAGAGAAAGTCCCTCCATTGGAAGGGAAAGAAATGTCTTGAGACTCATCTGTGAAGTCTTAAGACACTTGATATACTTAATGGGGCCTAAAATGAATTCATATTATAAATTGAGTGTCCATCACACTAGCAGTCTACCTTTTGATACCCGTCTGAGTTGATGCATCTGTTGCCAGCAGTATTTCTGGCAGTGGTGTAATTTGGGCCTTTTTTTGGATCATTGAAATAAATGATTTCTCTCATGGACTGAGAATTTACCGTGGCTTTGGATATTGGATTAAGTGCACAAGTTTACTGGCTTACCCTTGACATCTGGTAGGTTTTGGTTTTGTTTTGCTTTGTTGTTTTTTGGGGGGTTTTTTTGTTTGTTTTTTGGAGGTTTTTTTGTTTTGTTTTGTTATTTTTTGTTTTTTTTTTTTTTTTTCATTGAATAAGTTTTACCCCTTATCATCTGTATTTCATATTTTCATATGTCACTAAAAATAATGTGGTTTAGTTTTTGGAGCCATATACCTTGAAAAATCATTTCCCGGGGTAAGCTAGACTCTTTTTGTTTAGGTTTTAAATAGATGCAGCTTCTTAACATATTTCAGTAACAGAATTTAAATTTCTTATCTGAGTCGCTTTTATAGTTTACTTACACACCAGATCATATGCATTCATTATGTCATAATGGGCCTTGTTATTAAAAGTAGTTGCTTCTGCAAAACCTCTAGAATAGTGGTTGCTGAGGTATGACCAGCGAAGGAGGACTTCCAGGTTCTTCATGACAGTGCATGTTATTGTGAACCCTTGGACACTACAGCTACACCATAATAAAAGTATTCTGAAATATATTCTACAAATAAGTCTGGGTTGGGGCTGGGTTGGGAAACTGTATAGAAGGGTTATTCTGACTTGAAAAATATATATCTTACTAACGAGCTTGTGATCTAGCTGTCTGTCATTCTTTTGTTATTGTGGCAGTAGCAGGATTGCCTTTGTCTGTTTTTTTTTCCATTGTTTCATCAATTACACTAGTTCTGTACTTTGTAAGTACAGCTAGTGATAACTTAGCTTTGAGAACAAAAATGTGGCCAGTGTTACAGCTTTTAATCACTTGACTGAATTGATGATAGTGATGGATATTTTTATGCCGTAATGACTAGGGCATAGAAGCAATACCAAAAAAATCAAGCCTTGAGAAAACGGGCCAGACACCTTTCAAAAATTGGCAGTTACCAGTTTGTGCTAGTTTTACCAGTAGACTAATGTATTGGTAGAACTTGTGAACCTAAGAGATAAGCTTCATGCGTGTTACATTTGCCTAATATGTGAATACACTAATAAAAGTTTTAATTCTCACAATGGCTGTTGGGTTGGTTTTTTAAAAAATTAATTGCTGTCTATATTTTTTCGTGGAAGGTTAGGAGTTACCCTAATCCACCCGGTTAAATGGCACAAGTGTCCTGTATGTGGTGGGTGGAAAGGTAGAGTTTAGATCTTCATACCACTTTCCATGCAGCTGTTGTGGAGGTTCTGGATCTGTTTTTGTTTGGTGGTGTAGACTCCTACTCCTGATGGAGTTTATTAAAGCAGTTGTTTTTCCCTGCCACAATCAAATTGCATCTTACTATCTCAGGTGTTTACTTTCACCTGTGAGACAGATAAGAGTTACTTGTCTGGGTCAGACTCACATTTTTGAGCAGGTTGCAGCTTGAATCAGTTGGGTGGCCTAATTCTGTGGTCTCCTGGCTGTGGATTTCCTAACGTGCCTTTCTCCTGTGGCAGTGTGAGTTGCTTTGCCTTGAACACTGTAGTGACCTTGACTGTGCCTCTTCTCGGGGCAGGCACTTCCAAGGAGAGTGCCAGGACCCTGCAGACACTGCCTGTGGTGCTGCCTGGGTGCAGGACATTCTGGTCTGCAGTGAAGTCACCGTTTTTTACTTCCACTAGTACCACTGCAATGTTCTCCTGCCGTTGCTGTTAGAGGCACAAGGGAAGGGATCTGTATTTGTGATGTTTGCTTGTCTGTGTTTCAGTTAAATGCCTTTGGCTGTTTCTTGACTAACTTTAAGCTACCCCTGTTTCTTAATCCAGTGCCTTTCTGACTTATCCCACTGCTGTTCTGCTCCTCTTGAAAATCATGCAGATGACCCCAGCATCTTCATGTAGAATGCCTGTGGTACATAATAAGGAATGTCCCTTCCTCCCTCTCCTCTTCTGCTGGTCAAAGTACTGATGTCCAACGTACAAATGAAACATGATTTTTTTTTTTTTTCTTTTCCAATGAGGCTATTTTGCAAAATAAAACACTTAGCAAGCAGAGAGTACTCAAGTAGAGATGCTTTTAGTAAAGTATGGGAGCCAGCTGCTTACCCGTATCACAGAGCTGGAAAAACTCTGTGCAGGCTTTGTGTAGCATTGATTTTGATTCCATGAAGCCAGGTTCTGATCTCTCTTGCCACTGGCCTTGCCTGTGACAGATTTTTATAGTATTGCCAAAAGCAAAGTAATCAAACACCAGGTGGTTGATGTAAATGCCCAAGCTTAAAAATTATTTTTGCATTGCCTTTTGGCAGCTTGGAGGCACAGAGTTGACTTTGCAGAACCCTTCCTCCAAAGAAAGACCTGATTTAATTTGTAAGTTGTCTCAAGGCTGAGGCTCTGAGAACCATGTTGAATGCCTGGACTTTTGCAGCTTTAAACTGTGAGAATTGATAGTAGAATGTCATCATCATCTTTGTAAGTTTCCCCCTTCTTTTTGCATGTGGCTCCTTTCTAGGTGGCAAGATCCCTGCCATAGGCATTCTCTACTCATACTTTAGCATTTTGTGTGGAGTCCTTTGATTTCAGGTGGTATTATACAAGTCTGAAACACCAATGGAGCTGTGGTGTTCTTGTTTTTATTCAGGACATCATGTTTAATTAGATCTTAACCTCCTTGAGACCAATTGCCAGCAAGGAGAGTAAATAATTTAACTCCAGACTCCATATAAAATTGATAGGGATAGGTAAAATCTGAATTTTTGGCTGTCTGGTAGCATAGGCTGTTGACTAAGGGGCCTGTTTTAAATGCATAAAGTAAATGTAAATATCTGCCTTTAAAAGTTCTCTGGTGCTATCAAAATAGTCAGCTAAGATGTTTAAGAATAATAGGTTTAAACTAATTAACACACAGCTAGAAATCACTTCTATACTTCATCAAGCTCTTTGTTTTCATCTGTCCAATTTTTTTAATGTTAAAGTGGGAGGGTGTGAAGTTTGGGGGTTTGATAATCATCTGCAGCTCTGAATAATTGGCACAATGAACTGTGTTTTGTTTTAGCCTTGAGATTTGTCACACTTCACTGTGGTTACTTTTTTCCTTTTTAGCCCTGCATGCTGAAATTTTACTGCAGCTGGGTTTTGAGTTAAAATATTGTGAAATACGGGATTTCACTATATTCTGCCCACACAGTGTTTTACTTGAGTATGAAGCGCTGTTCTTTTTACCAAAACAAGGTTGGCTAACCTAATTTTGGGGATGCTGGAGCTTCAGTGCTAGCTCTGAAGCATCAGTGAGGTACTGTCTTTGTAAAAAAAAAAAAATTTAAAAAAAAAATATATATATATATACATAAATAACAAATAACATGCCAGCTGCATTAGCAACCACTTCTGGAAGGAAGAGAGGAAGTTGCACCAAAGTAAAATCCTGTGATTCCCCTATCACGCCAGCAACAGAAACAGATTCTACCCCCACATGTCTTGATGGTGCACTGCTCCCCAGTGTTCGACCAAAGCCTGATATTTTTGTGGTTCTGATGTGCCAGGCCACACAGTCCAGAAAGCATGGTTTTCCCTAGCCTCTACCGGGTTAGAGGCAGGCCCCTCTGAGCCTGGTTATCCTTCTTTCCTTGGGCATATGTCTCGGAAGTTCCTTCAACGGGATCAGACATGCCATCATCATACCTGGCAGTTTGGCTACGGGCTGCTGGAGCTGCTTTCTTTGGGTCAGAACTTCCTCTCTGGGTCTTGCTATCCTTCAATTCCCCCTCACGCTGTGCCAGAAGCAGCAGGGGATTTCCCATCCCATCTCCTCATGTTTTCTGCACTATCAGGAAGAACCACAGCTCAGCTCGTGGGGGGTGCTTTCTCTCCTCATCTGGGGGACATCTGCATTTGGCACCAGAACCTCTGATCTGTACTGCCGAGCTTTGGAGAAAGTCCTCTTCCATCTCATTTCTAAGTTTATCGTGGTTCTCCTCTATCTTATCTTCTAATTTCTGCAGATGTGTTTCCACAGCTGTGCTTCTTGCCTGTGTTAGGCCATGCACGGCATCTGAATAAGCTCGGAGCTTCTTCGTTGTACGGAGCACAGTGTCCTCTGTGCCATCCCAGTTCATCATTGCTAAAGCAGGAGTGTATTCTTGTGGCCCAAGCCGTACAAGTTTTTGCTGCATCACAGATGTACATGTTACCAAGTCGGGATTCTTACTTGTTAGGTCATCTGAGAAGATAACCTCTGCCACTGCTATTTGTCTCAAGAGTTGAATCCCTTGTTCTATGGTCTTGAACTGGGTTTGCTGCCTACAGAGATCATCTGCACGCAGATATCTTAGTGCCACACTTCCCAAGACCCGTGCCCAGAGACTCCTGAGGGTTACCCCCCTCATCATTCCTTGGTTGATAGTTGGATCATGTGACAGGGATCCCAAATGCCTTGCTTCATTTCTGTCCAGAACTGAGCCTTGCCTGCAGCGTCCCAAAGACATAGATTATAGACTAGCCAGCTAATTATGGGTTCGTCAGCTTGTCAGGTGTAATCCTTCCTTAGCCCACAAGGGCCCCTCAGGGACAAGGCCTCAATAGTGAACTCTGATTTTTAGCCAGTTGCTGGTTTTGAGGGTCCTTTTTCTGAATCATCACTGTCCACGGGCTGATGTGGTTTGGTTGTGTGTTTTCTGCTTCTTGTGGTAGGAGCCAGTGGCTTAGGCTCTCTGTGTGGTTTAGCTGTGCTGTGTGGTTTAGCTACAACCTGAGTAGCTGGGGTAGCTGCAGATTTATCCCCCTGCCCCCTGCCTCTTTCTGCTGCCCTACAGCATCTAGCAGTGTACAGTAAGTGTATGCCAGGGCCCAGCCTATTGCAATGATCTTTTTCTCCTTAGAGGCATCATGACACTTCTCTTTCAAGCATTTCTTCACCTCAGCTGTGTTCTGAATTTATTTGCAAGGAAATTGCTGGGCTATTGGATCAGAAAAGTTCTTCAGGGTCTAGCCTGTTCTCTCCCACTCAGGATTTTCACACTACTCAGGATTTTCCACAACTGGGTTAGTGGTCTTATCAGCCCTTCTGAACATCTCAGTTCTCATTCTAGACAAGCTGCAAGCCATATAGGGGAAGCCTACCAAATGGAATACCAGGAAGGTGGGATCCTTGGCATTCAGGGGAAACGGAACATTCTCAAAAAGAAAGGAAATAAGAAAGGAAAAAGGACAGAAAATCTTCATCCCCTGCTCCTCCTCTAACAATCTGGGTGCAATTACTAATAACCCCCCAAAACATGCTGCTGAAACTAGGGTAGGACAAAGAAGCCATAAACCATTCGTATCTTGAACAAACCACAGTACCTTTGTTAACTTCCTATAAACCATTATCATCACAGCCAGCAAAATAGCAACCCAAATCCATGCCCCTGTACATGCTGGGAACAATACTGGAGCTGGGAAAGGGAAGGAAAACAAGCCTAGGGATGAGGAAAGGTATTAACATCTCAAACAGGCCTAGGGACCAGAGAGACATTATAAACTCAAGTAACATGGTGGGTGCTGGGTGCTTAATTCCAGTACAAAGTAAGTGAAACCGAAATGCAATCAGTACAGGATTTTTCCCACTTTCTCAAGCCCCGCTTTGGGTGCCAAAATATTTGTCCTGGTTTGGGACAGATTTGGGAGGAAAATTCCCAAAGGGGTCTCCTCTAAGAAACAAATTCCAGCAGCTCCTCCCCCAGCTGTTTTATCAGGAGAAAAATCTCCTTGGAGAAAAGTGGAAAACAAACCTGTTTATTTCACAAGTAAAGTACTCACAAACATTAAAAAAAAAAACAAAAAAACAAAAAAACAACCCAAAAACCATTAAACGATGAAACCTCTCATTGCTCTGAAGAGATGGCAAATTCAGAGAGTCCTTCTGAGGCTCAGTCTCTCCGGGGCTTGGCATCCAGGTGTGCACCTTGGTGGGGGGCCCTGGGCAATTGTCCTGGACTAGAGGAAAATTGAACCCTTCCAAGGGGAAAACCCCACAGTCTTGGGAGGACTTTTCTTGCCTCGGCTAATGAGGAAAACCAGCAAAAACAAAGAACTCCCAGTGTGTCTCTTGCTCTGCACTGCTGTGAGCTTGGAGAGAGCTGAGCCCTTACCTCTACCTTTTGAACAGAAGCCACAGCAAAATCCCACTGGTCCCCCCACCCCTCGCTCTCTCTGGGCCTAGCCTAAAGCTACAGGATCATTTCCCCAGGACACCTGCTCAGGGACTTTATTTGCAACTGGTCTGAAGCTTTATCTCTATTAAAAAAATATTAATGGAATGTGTTTTACCTGACTACTTAAGCTTGGCTGGTGAATAACAATCATAAACTGTGTTAAAGAAGGCCATTAAAGAAACTCTTCAGTCATGTTGGACCTCTTTTCCCTCTCTCTGGGTAAAAAGTTCTCTGGGTATGGTTGACATCTCTTCTCTTGGGAAAGCACAGTGTGTGGAGCACAGTTCTTGTCCTGGATTGTCACAGCTACATGAACTAGAACCAAGGCTTCGAAGCTGAGAGCAGTCTTTGATGCTGTGTTAGCTGTTGTTTCATTAACTGTAACCAGGGTTGAATCTAGTTAGCTGGCAGAAGAAAAATGACTGACAATGGATATGTTGAGGTGTCAGACCTCGGTGCTCCTGATCCTTCTCCCCCATGTAGAAGATCTAGTCAGAATGGATCCGATTGAGCCCAGTTGCTTGTCCTGTTTCTTTTGGAATAGGATCCAAAGTATCTATGGGCATAGACATTCTGGCCCTACTGTTTTCCCAGCAGGGGAAGGTAAAACAAAGCAAGCTTCTGACACTTGAATTTTCTGTTAGCAGCAGCATTTTCACTCTATTTGCTTGCCTAAAACTACAGTAAGGTATCATAAAGAATTTATTCCTCATGAATTAATTGAGCTTATGAACAATATGTACCTGAGGCTGCAAATTCAGTCTGATTTTAAAACTTACTCTGCTTTAAAATCTAGTTTGCTTGCCTTTTCATTTTGGAGTAGAATTCAGAGAACAGCTGTTGTGCACTTAGTGTGGAGGATTATTAAACGTAGGTTGCCAGCAGTTGCAGTTTATCTTTGGGTAAAGAGTTGGATGGTCTCCATGGGTTTGTATTTAATCTTGGAGAGGAGTTGTTTAGAAGGTGGCCACCTTTGATCAAGCAGTAACTACACAGGGGGACCAGAGCCTCAAACAATGCACCCAGTTTCTGAGGAAACTGGAATAAAGGCAGGTCAAGGTGCAGAGCCAAGTCCTGGGCCAGGGAATTGCAGACATCCCCCCAGTTACCTGCCACACACTCAGAACTCTTCAGAGATACCAAACAGTTGGACAGATCCACTGGGATTGTCTAGATGCATGAATTACTTTGAAATTACACCAATGCATAATGAATTTAGAAACACTTCAGAAGACCTGTTTCTTCTGTTTGTGTTGCATATCCGTGAAGGGTGGATCTGCAGAATTCTCAAAGTGAAGCTGAGAAAAATGTGTGTGTGTGTGTGAACTGGTGAGATTCATGTGGGGGTTACTCAGCACGGATTCCCCCAGGGCTTTCACACCTGTGTATTGGTGTGCTTTTTTTTTTCCCCCCTGTGGGATTAGTGATGGAGTCTGTGGTTAAAAACAAAAAGCCTCAGGCAGCAGAGGCGAGCTTTTTGGGAGAGGGGCAGGACATAACTGTAGTGAAGCTCTGGGAAGAATCACACTGGTCTTGCTGTGAGGAGTTTCGTGAGCTGCAGGAAGAACTACCCTACTACACCATCTGAAGGACAGTGTGCTGCCACAGGGGCTGTTGGTTCGGGTACAGGCCCAAGGGAAATTTCATATGGGCCTTAGCCAAGGTGTTCACAGATAGAATTAGTTGTGCTGTGTGCCTGTGCTGTGCTTCCTTGTGTGCTTGGTGCCAAAGTTGGCCAAGGCAGAGGGAGCCTGGGCTGGTCTTCTCTGGAGGCATAAAGGGATGAAGCCCAACAAGGTCCCCCTGAGGGCTGAATGCATAATCACCACCCAGGCTGCTGTCTAATAGAGGAAAAGGTGCTTTTGCCTTATGTTTTTGTAAGTGGTCTGGTGAACAGCAAAGAGCATTAAGTTTAGTAGAGAAGGTCCTGGAATAAAAAAAATAACTTGTCATGAGGAGCAAAATATCTTTTGGATGAAGAGCTGTCAGGCATCTGAGGAGCTCAGCAGCATGACAGGACTGTCAGGCACTGAGGCAGGCTGTGGGCTGGGATGCACTGTGGTCCCTCTGTAGAGTGTCCACCTCCAGTCTGGACATTCCTAACATGATCCTGCTTTGCACAGGAGATGCATCTCCATCACGAAGGTGTACATTCATAACCCAGCATCTCTTTTGGTACTTAGGCCTTGAAAATGATAAGATTAATTTAGAAACAGAAATCTCCATCTAGACAAGTACACTTATCTTCTACAGCTTCAGAAGTCTGAGAGTCCAATGGGAGGAAAAACCACAGCAATTAGCAGCGCTGCTGTTAGTACTGATGGGAGGAAAAATGTCTTCGTAATGTATGCAGACTTTGAGGCTTGTGCAGTGTACAAAATTAAAATGGGCAAAGAGCCAGGGCTGAGAAACACTAAGGTTTAGTAAAACAGGAAAAGTGGTGGAGCTGAAAAAAAGAATGAGAGGGTGGCTGATGCTCAGCTTCAGCAGTGATATGTGGTGGCAAAGACACCCTGAGCAGCTCGTGATATGCATCTAGTTAAAGATCATAAAACTCATTTTCCTTTTGTTACAGCACTGAGGGAGTTGTTGGAGCACAGGAGCAGGTTTAATGGAAATGGGGCTGAGGAGCACAGATCCAGTTTTGCATCTCTTGTTGTCAAAGCTGAGGCCCAGCACAGTCTCCTCTGGAGGAACCTGAGTTCAAGGCTGAAGAGCCGACAGGACTTGCCCTGTCTCCTGGTGCTTACCTGGCCATGAGGATAAGCAGTCTTATAAATAAATAGTAATAAATATCCCACAACCTCTAAGGGAGGAGGTTTGCTGTAATATCTGCATGAATTTTTATTCTGAAGAAGACATATTTTGCTTTTTCTTTACTGCTTGGACAGTTCTTGGGGCTGTTCAAGTGCTCCTTGGCAAACAGTACATCTCATTCTGTAGCATGAAGGTGTTTTGTGGTGGGGCTTTGGGAGGGAGGGCTTTGTTCTTGAGAAATTTAGAAGAGAGTCTGACTTCCCGAAAGTTTGCAAGAGCTTTTTGTCTCCTGATTTTGTTCTTAAAACGCTTAAATCCAAAGTTATTGGGGTTTCGCGTGACAGCGGCCACGCTTGTAAAATGTGGAGAAAACTCTTTGCTCTTCTGAGGCCCTGAGGAAGAATATTAAAGAGGAAATTTTTCCAGAATACTTATTTGCCAATAGCAGGAAGTCCTATTAGAAAGGGGGAGGAAAAAACCAGCTTCAAAGTTTTCGGCTTTAACAGAGGGCGGGGGAGGTAGGAATGGAATTAGCATGCAAGTAACAGTCTAAATATTTTAATTGTGTTTGGATTGCACTGGGTTGAAACTTGCCTGGCTGATGGACCAAAGCCTTGATGAAGTGAAGCTTGAAGAGCCTTAATTTCAAGCACAGGACACTTTGTCATAAATGTGCATTGTATTTTTAGCTTGCAGTGTCAACAGACACCCTTGTTCTGTGTAGTTCCATTTAGCTGACAAAAGCAGCGTGAACAGAGGTGCTCTCTCTCCACTGAAGACACTTGGAAGCAGGTCACCCATCAACTGAATTACTGATTTTGTGGGATGTAAGAAACTAACCTGGTGCCTCTGGGAAGGCAGTTCTGATCTCTGCACCATCACAAGGACACAAACTCAAGGTCAGTACTTGCATTTCCCATGTGCACGTTTATACGTGCCCTCTTGGACCTTATTTCTGATCATCTTGTTGAAATCAAGGGGGTCTAACAGAGGTTTGCCGCAGTAATGCCATAATTACATGATAATGACCATAATTTGTGTGTTCTCTCTGAGCTCCACCCGCTGTCATGAGTTTACACACGTGGACCCGTGGGAGTCAAAACCCTTGAGCTCATCCAAAAGGTGTCTGTAAAATTTTGGGATGTGTTTGTACCTGGCACTGCCCCCAGGCACGCTCTGGGGGCTGAAGCACTTACATGAGCAGAAAGAATGATTTATCCTGACTTTGGGACGATGAGCAGAACTTTGGGAAGTGGTTTCGCTGGTGTGGGATAAGCAAAGATGCTCTTCTCTGACCCCAGTCTCTGGGTCTGGTGCTGTCAAAAGATTTGGGCAGGTTTAGAAGAACTGATGTCCTGTTAATTAGCACTGCAGTGGGTGGTACTTTGGTAATTACCAATTGCTAATGATGGGCCGTTGTGTCTGACTGTATGTCTTAACAAAAAATAAAGGCAGATTAATTTCTGGCTGTGGCCTAAGGAGCTCCAGTGTCCTTGCAGGGGGTGCTGCTAGCCTAAATTTGCCATGACCCTGTCAAAATCCAGCTCCATGGTGAGCCAACGCTTGAAAAGCATTACTATTTCTTCAATATTAGGTCAAATCATTGAAAGTCATTTAATTAAGGAAAAAGTCATCTAGTTAAGGAAGTGATTACAACCAGTGAGGAGCAAGGGAGTAATTTTTGGACTTCTTCACATGGCATGAGGTGTTTTAGTGGCAGATCCAGTTCAACCCAAAATTCACGTAGAGGATGCTAATATTGGTGTACCTGCATCCATGGAGCTCTGTCTGTAAAACCTTTCCTCAGCTGTGATTGAACCAGTTCTGGAGCTGATGATTTCCAAGATGTGCCTTTTGAAGTGTACAGTAAGTATTCCCCTCATCTTATATTCTCCACTGCCCCGTGCTCTGGCTGGCTCTGGTGGAACCTTGCCTTTCACTGAGTAGTATGGGATTTTTTAAACTTCGTGTTCCTGTTATCTATGTGGTCAAGATAATGTCAACTCTGTGACAAGCCAGGTCCCTTAGAGCCTCGTCCCTACAGAAAAGAACTGATTAAGTGTGCAAATTAAAAAGGAATTAAACACGCTTACCGAACATGATCGAGGTAATACCATAATTTCAGAAGTTAAAAAAAGAGAACTCTTTTCTCAGCCTCACTCCCTTAAAAGGTGCTTGTAGGGGTTGTTTCATCCAGAAGAGGCATCAGATTCTCCCCACGCGGGCGTCAAACCTCCACAGCCACGGGAGGGAAAGTGATCTGCTAAGAGTTTGTGTGGAGGAGTGCCAAGGGAGGCAGGCTGAGATGAGCAGTGTCTGTGTGCAAGTGGAAAGCAGATAAGAGCAGTCAGTGGGTAGCGTTTTATGCCCTTGTTCTGCTGGAGTCCTCGCCTGTGTCAGCCCTGCATGCTTTCAAATAAGGTTAAACTCCCGGGGAGTTTCTCTACTGCCATTACCCGAGGATGCATCTGCAGCACCAGCATTTAAGCCCACATCTTCCTGCCTCCCAGCCTCAGGCTGATTTCATCAGGACACGGGTTTTTTCTGTTTTTCTGACAGGGTACCACTGCTGGCAGCCCAGAGCTCTGAGTCGTGGAAACTCGGTAGTGACCTGTGTGTGGCTCTGGGGTTGTTTTGTCTTGGTGTCCCCCTTCCCTTGGCTTGTGGAGCTGGTTTGGTTTGAGCCCAGCGAGACCCGTCAGGGTCTCTCTCTTCTCCTTGGTTAAGGAGACAGTGGTGGGGATGTTGTGACCAGAATGTAACTCAGGAGGGGGTTTGGCTTTCTGGCCAGATGAAATGGGGAAGTATCTTCTTCAAAGAGGCAAAATAATGAGAAACAGGTGTTGATGTTTATGAAACTGGTTGTACAGCAGTTGACCGACTGTTTTTGTTCCGGATTGTCTCAGAATTTGCAGATGTGACACCGCCACAAGCAGCCCTTGCTGGGAGGGCAAAGCTGCTCCGCACGCGGCCCGAGGATCTTCACGGGCCTTGACCCTGGGCATTAACCCAACACGTGTTTACAAAGAGATCCAATAAACAATCTGTGCTCTTCTCACCTCACAGAGAAGGTGGCTGAGGATGGACGGTGACAGAGCGTGCAGTGTCACTGCCACCAGGGTTTTAAATGTTACAGTGGAGAAGTTTCAGGCAACAAAAGTGAATTATTACCTTGACTTCTGTGTTGTGTTGAAAAGAACACTAATTTGAAAACTGGTACTCTTAAGAAAAAAAAAAAAAAAATAGAGGATACCTTTGTTGAATAAAATGTTACATTAACGTTTACATTAAATGTAAAAGAAAATTAAAATCTCAAGAAAGCCTTTATTGAAGAGTGCTAGGCGATACTTTCCAGTTTGTACAAAATAAACAAACAAATTTTATTATATTTGAATTAAAAATAGGGGGAAAAGAAAGCGCTGAGTGATTTTGAGAAGAGTTGAAATATTACGTGGGGAAGTGTTGATTATATGGGACTGTTAAATAAAAGCAAAGCAGACAATTTGGTCCCTTGGCCATCATTCCACACAAACAGCCTCCCTGAGCTGATGTCACCCCATGTGTCTCCAGCTATTTAAAAAATTTTCTGACCTTCTGCTGAATATTTCTCTTTGAATCTTCCTTTCCCATATAACATGATAAACATCTCTTTACACATAGGGTGGGCATTCAGTTCTGAAATTCCTCCAGCTGTGGTTGTTTACATCACAGTAACTTTCCAAAACTGCTGTATGAATTCAGGCTGCTCCTAAACCCTCGTCCCTACCTCCTAATAACAGGTCTCCAAAAATTGTCTGTGATATGTTGTTCTTTAACTCTCCAACCTCATTATTTTACCACTTTGGGAGGCAATCTCTTCAGCTGTGTCACTGACAGGTGTAATCTTCCCCTCTCAAGATGGTTTGTCCCAAGACCCTAGGTCTCACCAAGCCTAGGACAGCTGGAATTTGGGGAGGGAAAAGGCCACAGAAAGGCCATCATTTTAAGACATCCTGCAGTGACTGCAGTTAAGTTGGTGCCATCTCAGGAAGGTGCCAAAATTTGATGGGAATAGTGTATTACTGTGGAAATGGAGCTTGTTAGAGCATCTTGTGGTGCATCTCTGGCAAAGGCACCCTTGACTTCCTACTGGGCATGGCTTCCCTCCCCTCTGCTGGGCTTGGTGCTGCAGCTGACATCCCCGTGGTCAGACGGTGTCTGCCCCTCGTGGGCACATGGCCTTTGCTCTTCGCTTGAGGTTTCATCTGCCAGCTCTGCCTCAGGTGCTCCCAGCTGGAGCTGTGCTCTCTCTGCTCTCCTGCCAGCCTTTCCCACTGCAGCCCGCTCACCGTTCGTGCCGTGGCAGGACCCGTTGGGTGGTTGGGAACGAAAGCCTGGCTCTCCCCGGGTTAGGGTTAGCAAACACCATCTTTTCTGGTTGGAGTAGCTCATGCAGGCAACTTCAGCAGCCTTGGCATGGTCCTGGTAGACACAGAAATTTCACATTCGTGCCCTAAAGCTCTGGGCTGTTTTTAAAAGGCATTCATGCAAAGCTTTCTGGTCTGTCAACCACAGTTTGCTATATCAAAAACTATTACCTTTTCCTCTGTCAGGCAGTCCTGATTTCCCTGTGGGTTTGGGGTAAAGACAACAGGATTTCCTTGTCTCAGCGGCTCCTCTCTTGTTTGTCCCTGAGTGCTCTAGGAGATGAACTGAGTGGAGTTTTGCTTTTTTTTTCCACCAGGTAGGGAATCTATTTTGAAATTATTTCAAAGGCATGTGATGTGGTGTTACCCAATGCAAATAGACCCATCCTGCTTCTTTCCCATGTGATCAGCAAAGGTGGATGCCTCTACTTCTGAGGAGGTTCATGCCCAGGATCTTTCTGAGATGTTTTGGATTGCATGGATGAAATTTCCTGGAATTTCTCAGGAAGCAAAGGGACAGACAGGGATAGGACCTGAGAGAATGGCTGGAGTTTTCTCAGGGCAGGTTTAGGCTGGATGTCAGGGAAAGGCTCTCCTTCCCCAGAGGGGCTGGCACTGCCCAGGCTCCCCAGGGAATGGGCACGGCCCCGAGGCTGCCAGAGCTCCAGGAGCTGCCAGGGATGGACAGGGGGGCAGTGCTGGGGCTCTGGGCAGGGACAGGGCTGGGCTGGATGGTCCTGGGGGCTCTTCCAGCTCGGGGTATTCCGTGATTCCTGATCTTTGCTGTTGCTTTGTGCAGCTCTGAGGAAGTCACAATGATGGTGGCCCTCTGATTCCGCCAGTGAAGCAGTTTGGAAACAGATTTCAATGTCCATCCCTGTGTGCAGGGAGGGGCAGAGCAGGGCCCAGGCTCTGCTCCAGGACCCAGCAGTGGCACCAGAGGAATGGGCAGGGACTGAGCCCAGGGAGTTCCACATGAGCATGAGGAAGCACTGGACAGGGTTGGAGAGGATGTGGGCATATTCCAGAACCATCAGGATGCAATCCTGTGCCCTGTGTCCTGGCACAGCCCTGTGAGAGAAAGGAGATGGGACCAACACCTGCTGTGGCCTCTTCCAGTCTGGCCCATTCTGGGTTTCTGTGATTTGTATTTCCCTCTTCATGGTGCAGTCTGCTAAAGACTGATGTCCCTGAAATGTGTGTGGGATAATCCTGGGCCTCCTGAGACAGAGATTTGCCAACTAGCTCCACCTGAGTCTAAAACTCTGTACCTCATAGCTGGGGTGTCCTACAGGGCTCTTGGTTTGCTAGCTCCTCTTCCCCTGCAGTGCCAGAGGTCAGAGGTAAGGAAAGGGGTTTGCCTAGAAGCAGCTTTCCCCTCTCTTACAGCTTCTGAGTATTTTGGGACATGTGGTAGAGCCAGAAGTTTGTGTTTCCCCCATGGCTCTTGTAATACCTCCTGTCCTGGCTGTGGCTTGGACATCTGTGTCCTTCCTTTGTTTCCTTGGGGATGGAGGAAACCAGACTCCACACATCTGGCACAGCTCTGCTCTCAGGGAAGGAGTGCTCCTTCACAGCCTTCCCTCTAGGCCCGTGTCGAATTCACCCAAGAGGCTGATCTTGCTGTCTTCCACAGCTTTTCCAGGCAGAGTGCCCTCCCTGAGGCGCTGAGGGCAGCGGCAGTGCTGGGCTGAGCAGCTCCATGGTTCTGTTTTGGCAGGGAGGCCCTTGGCATCGGTGACGTCTGGGAGCTGGTGGGATTAGGTGGGGACAGGATCCCGCCCTGGTGAGAAGCAGCTGGTTGGCATTCCCACCTGCATATGTGGAGCCTGCTGGAGCTGGGTTTCTGTATCTAGAGGAACATTAAAGAGGTGTGATGGACCTTCACCCACGCACTCACTGAGCTGTGGGTGCTGGTCCAGGCTCTGCAGAAGACACCTTTCCCTTTCCATGTCTCCAGAGCTGTGCTGGGGTGGCTGCAGGAGGATACAGAGCAAATCCCCTGGTCAGTCCACGACTTAACCTGTAAAAATACTGAAAATAACATTATTTTTACCACTTAATTATATATAAGGAAGATGGGGGTTTTTTTTACAATGTGAAGCCCTGGCCCAGGGTGCCCAGAGCAGCTGGGGCTGCCCCTGGATCCCTGGCAGTGCCCCAGGCCAGGCTGGACACTGGGGCTGGAGCAGCCTGGGATGCTGGGAGGGGGCCCTGCCATGGCAGGGGTGGCACTGGATGGGCTTTAAGGTCCCTTTCAACCCAAACCATTCTGTGATTCTTGAAGTCATTCAGCTAATTGGTAATGGAGGAGGGGGAAAAAAAGGAAATAGTGAACATTCCTTTGAATTATGCAGTACCAATGGTCACTTCATACACTAGGAACTTATGGAAATTATGCA
>VWZN01008173.1:193329-204606 GCA_013396955.1 Regulus satrapa | reverse complement strand
GAAGGATTGGTGGGCTGTAATGATGCGCGGGCTGTATGGAAATGCCCACCAGCCCTCGGCAGACGGGGAGGGGGGGAGGAACGAGGCACCGAGAGGCAGAGGGAGCGTTATTGATGCGCTCGCCTCGGGGAGGGAAGCGGATAATGGATGTGGGATGCCGGCCGTGCTTTGTCATCAAACGAGGGGCCTGAAAGATGGTGCGCTGGAATATTATCAGTCATTCCTTGATCAAGATGTAATGCTCTTGGGGTCCTTTTCTTTCTCTCCTTCTCGCCCACTGCAGTGGGAGAGTGCTTTTATTTCTCCCTCTTTGACCTTTGTGCTCCGGTGTTTGGGATGCTTGGGTCCATTCTGCTCTTAACCAAGAGAGCACTACCCTCCCCTCTCCTCTTCCTCCCTTCCCCCAAGCCTGAAGACGCTGGTGTGAACTCGAGGAAATCATGTTTCCTGGTTTTTGTGGCTTCATCTTGAAAAAGCCTCTTGCTTTTCATTCCCCCCCACCACGCCGTGCCATTAATAGATTATGTGTATGCATACAAATGCTTAAGTTTTATTTCTACAGTACTATAGGTAAGAATAGTGCTTCCTAAACAAATAAAAAGGTCAGTCGCTGCTTTGAGGTTGCCATAACACAGCAAGGGATGGAAAATAAGAGGTTTTATTGCATCTCACCTGTATTTAGGCAAATCAAACAATTGCATTTTTTACAACCCTGCATAATGGCCTGATGCAACCAAATGAGACCTCTCTCCCGGGGAGTTTAAACAGCATATTAGCTTTATCACTTGATGACCCATAAAATGGTTGTGCACCCCTTAGTGATTACCTGACTTACTCAGCACAGCTTGTCAGGGAGGATATTTAAACATTTTTTGCATGATCAGAATGTCACAGTTCTAGTCATCAGCTTTTCAAAGGAGGTGGCTTTCATTCACATCTTTATATTAGACCAAGGGGGATTAGGGGTATTAGACCAAGGGCAAGGGAGCTGGGAAGAGAAAAAATAAGGTTTCTCCATATGTTGGAGTCAAAACTAGAACCTGGGGCTCCTTCTCTTCCCCTCATGTCTCCTCTGAAGTAATTTCATTGTGTGAATAACTCTGTAGTTGTGAACCTCTTGGAGTTGATGGACAGGACAAAGGGAGAAATATTTCCTCTCCCACAAAGTGTCAGCGATTTTCTGTGTGCTACAGAGTGGTGTTAAAACGCACAAGAGAAAAGGGTGGGAATAAATCCTGCGCTCCATCTCTGCAGACTGCACGTGGCAGGAGAGCCCCAGCTCCTGGGCTGGTTTTCTGGGCTGCAGAGCTCTCCATCCACCTTTGCACACTGCAGACACTTTTTGTTCGTGTTCGTCATCACCTCTCCACTAATTATCTCTCAGCACAAGGTGCCACAACACCCCGTTCGTGTTCTTTGGTGTCTTGACCGGGGTTCATTTGCAGAAATGCCAGGTTTGGGGCTGCTCCCAGGTAAAGGCTGTCTGCAACAGACAACAGCAGAGTCTGCAATGCTGTCTGCAACAGGACAGACGCTGAGCAAACCCTCATCCTACTGAGCCACCTCTCATAAAAAATGAGAAATGCTGCTATTCTGCAGCTGACAAAGAAATTTGCAGATAGAGAAACTCTCTGGACTGGCATTAGGAGGAGCATTTCAAAGCACTTATGGCCAAACTTCTCCCCCAGTCCGTCTGGGGTTGTTGCTCCTTCCTTGAGGATAACTCCCAAATAAAGGGTATGAGTTATAACAGCACGAGTGTTTGCCTGTAATTCCCCTACACTACAGCTGGAAATGTAGGAAAAAGGAATGTGCTCCTGAGCAGTTGTTGGGAGAACAACAGTAACCTTGGAGGAATGAGATCCCAAAAACTAGGCCTCAGAACAAGGACTTTTAATGAAAATGCTTTTGAGCATCTTGGTTTTGGGGAGTTGCTTTGTGTGTAAAGCAAGTTAGAAAAAAAAAAAGATGTTTTTTTAAAGTTTTGTTGAAAACTTCAAGGTTTCAGTAATCACATTTTGCCAAATTCAGAGAAAAAAAAAATTATATAAGCAAATGTTTAGATATTTTTAAAGAAAAGCTCAGCTGATTATTTAATTAAAAAAACCTCCTAAATTTAAATTAAAATCTTCTGAAGACTTGAAAAGAAGTATGACTTGAGGTGAAATTAGAATTCTTGAAATGAAACATTTCAGTATTTTAAAAGGTTTTCTTATTGCGTTATTAAAAAAAAAAAAAAAAAAAAAATTGTTGCAATCAGTATGAAAAAAACCTTGTGTTTACCAAAAGTGAACCGTTCCAGGGAAATGTCTTTTAAGGATAAACTTATGGACCACTCTGTTTTTTGGGTAGGAACCCAGGGAGTTATTTGCTCGTGCTTCCCACTGATTTTGTGGCCCAGAGTTGCTCTGCCCCCAGAGTTTGACTCAGTCACCACACTTGCATGGACCACAGCTGGGCTGCAGCCTGAGGCCACGACTTCAATCTGCTGGCCCCTTAGAGGTGTTCCAGGTAGTCCTGAGGCATCTGATGGCATCTGTACTTTGGGAATTTCATTCCCCTCTGCTTTGCAGTTTGGCTTTGCACAAACCTCTCTTGGCTGGAGGCTGCACTGAGACTCACAGAGCTCCACCCTGCTGACCTGCTCTGCTGGAGAGGGGATGAGATGTCTGAGCAGCAAGGCTACTCACCACTGCTGCAGGCAAGTTGCCAATGGGCCCAAGTGCTACCAAACATCACCAAAGTTGTATTTGAGACCAAAACCACACCATCTTTGGGCTGCAAAGGAGGTTAATAGTCTCTGCTGCTGGCCTCATTCACAGTCTCCACCTGCCAGTGGCCTGAGGAGCACACAAAAGTGATCTCCCAATGTTTGTGGGAAATTTTGAAGAGATGAGGTGAGATATCTTCTCTTAAATAATTCTGAAACTGCACAGACCTCCCTATTCCTACTGATCCTCTTTCATCAATCACACTGAAACCTCTCTAGTCTCTGTGGGAATTCAGTAAGCAAGGTTTGCATGGTGCAGTGAGAGATCTCTCCCGAAGGATGCACACTGAGCATATCAGTGGTAAGATTTACTCCCAGGAGGTAAACCCCAGGCCTTAGTTATAGACCACTTCCCTGTTCATTGCCTTGTCACTGGTTCCTGCACTGATTTGATCTCTGATGGCTGTGTAGGGAGCAGAGCTTAGTAACCAGAGTAGGAGAGCTCTTGAGGTTCTAAAGCTCTGCTAGAGCTAGGTTCTAGCTAGTGTCACCGGCTAGGTGGAGTCACCTCGGGCAGGCCACTTGTTCCTGGATCACCAAAACTACATTGGCTCTTCAAACTTGCTGGCACAGATGGGAGATTGTGGGATTTTGGGAGGATTTTGACTCTTTGCTTGTGTCACATCAGTGAGCAGTCACCTGCTTCCCTTTCAGCACCTCAGGTTCAGCTGGAGAGAGAGGAGGTGGAAGGGCTGCAGGAGTAATGAGAGAATGTGTCACTGGGGGGTGTCCATGGTGGCACTGGGGTTCTTCCATCATTTCAGCAACAGTGGGAAAGGGATCTGTACTAAAAGAGTTGCTGGCAAGTACGTGATGGGGAATCCCATTTTACTGGGAGGCACTTTGTCCTGCAGGTAAGAAGGAGAGGAGCTGTCAGCTGCTACTTCCATTTGTGGTGACTGGTTTCTCAAAATCCTCCCTGATGCACAAAGGAGTCATCTCTTTTCTATCTTTATCTGGTAGACAGCTGGACCAGATGATCACTGTAAGGTTCCTTCCAAATGAGCTACTCATGAGCTGAGGTGGCAGAGTCACCATCGCTGGAGATGATCAAGGAGGAACAGGACAGGACACTTATTGCCACAGTCTGGTTGGCAAGGTGGTGATCAGAGACTGAACTCTGTGACATTGAAGGTCTTTTCTAGCCCAAATGATTCTGTGATTCTACTTTTAGATTTCACCCCACCTCCCATTTAATATCTGATAAATTAATGTTAAGCAAACCCATCCAGCCATCCTAAATTTTCTTCTCTGGAAAACCTTTAAAGGGATGGAGATTGCTATCTGTGAGTCACCAGCTGGAAGACAATCAAAGACTGTACTGGGCTGAAATGGGCCCATCAGGCTCACTGAGTACAGCCCCTGTCCCTGCACAGACACCCCAACAATCTCACCCTGTGGGATGGGAACAGTACCTGAGGGTATTGTGAAATGTGACCATTCCCTAGAGAGGTAGATGGTGTTGACCCATTTCTAATTTGCTTACAATAATCCATGCTGTCTCCTCCTATACACCAAAGGTGAAGCTTCCATGCCTTTTCCCATTTATTTCTGCTCCACCAGAAATTACTATCACCTTAGAAATTACTTACATCATTGTTTCAGCTTGCTTTTGGATGTCAAACCAAGCAATGATCCAGGAATCTGAGGTAAATGCGTCAATGCAAGCAAATTTTTTGGTTAGTCTTTGTGTTACAACTTTATCCAAGTGCTTCCTAAGTCAGGACTCTGCCTTGGATTTGACAATTCTTCGATGATTTCTGAGACTTGGAGCAAATATTGCAGCTGGTTGTTGTGGGGCTCTGCTGTGGGGGTTAGTGCATAGAAACAAATTCCTGACTATAAATACTGAGCATGAGGCTTCCATCAGTGAATTCGGTCCCAGCATATTGGCATTTTAAGGTTTTGATAATCTCATTTAACCATCTATATTGATTGCAGGTTTGGGTACATACAAAGGAGCCTTTTTCAGGGGGACTTTGAATTCCACTGGAGTGGAAGGAAAGCCCCAGATCATGTCAACACACTTTGATACTTAACTGACAATCCTGGGATAGTGTAAGTTCAGCTAAAGTGAAGTCATCCAACATACCTGTCTACTGACCTGAGTTCCTGCAAAAGCATGACATGATGTTTGATCATGAGCATGGAGAACACAGAGTAACAGCCCAAGGTGTCTCTAGTATGAGGTATCAGGTCTCCTCAAGGCACCCTTTCCTTCTGTTTATGATTAATATTATCATTATAATAATTATTACTATAATTGGCTTTACCCACCTGTAATTGCAATAGAAGGAGGGAGCCAGGAGATATTTCTTTGCAGACGAGACAGTGGTTGTATTATTATGGTGTATTATGTTACTTTCCATTAGACCAAAAACTTTTCATCTCTAACCCTAGGAGGTGACCTACAGTAAATACAGTGTCGTATTTAGCTTTTGTAAATAGCTTAGCTCTCATGAATGTTTTATAGTGGGGTAAATATCACATTCTCTCCACTTATTTACATCCGCACAGCATCACAGAAGACTTGTTGGTATTAAATATTAATTGTAAGCTTTAGTGAATCTATGCTTTTGTCAGGAGTGCACTGGGCCACACATCTTTTTTGGCCTCACACATTGAGAAACCGCATGATCTTCCGAAGAAAGAACTGGAAGTGCATTATCAGTGTTTTTAACCAAACTGGCCCCAGCTTGATGGGCCGCAGCTCCCGGTCCCTTCGCCCCGCTGGGAGGAGGGAGACAAGTCACAAAGATGTACACGGCTGACCTAACGCTCTGGCCTTAGTCTCCGTACCTCTGGCATCTCAGGGCAAGTCCCCGTGGAAGGATTTTGGAGATTTATGAAGGCCAGAACGGATCAGCCAGTCTGGCTTCCTCTGTATCTCGGTCCGGTGACCTTCTTGATTGAGCCAAGAACTTGTGTCTGCCTGAAGTATATCTTACTGGGAAGCAACCACATTTTTGGCTGGAAGACATCAATCAGTGGTGAATCCACCGTGTCCCCTGGTACACTGCTATTACTTGATGCATTGTAATTAATTTTAGAATTACCAATGATTTCTCATGCCATGCTGCGATTTTCCTGAGGTTTTTTTTTGCTTCTAGACACGAATTTTTGTTGTGCCTTTCCTGGTAGATTTGTAGGTCTTGTCTTGTATCTTGTACTCTTCTCCTGGGACGGGTAAGTTCTTGGTGTCCTGATGGAGGGTTATAGCTCCTCTCTCACTCTGGATATGCCTTATGCATGGGGCTCTTGCTCTCTGTTTCAAATTGTCCATGGCATTTTTAGTATCTCAGTCAATTCCTGCATCTTATCTAAATAAAGGCTGGGGGATGTACTCCACACCCCGAGATCAGTCTCTCCCTTGTGCATGAAAGCTGCTTTTTCAGCATTGACTCTTCCTCCAGAGTGATCATGCTCCATCAAAAGTTTTGGTTTCAAAGATTTTTAATCCAAAGCAGACTTTTTCATAGATAATTTTTTGAGAAACTGCTCTGGAGTGAGACCTGCTTTTGAATATGAACAACACTGACATATGCTATTTTTCTGTCTACAAACACAGCTTATGCTTCCTCCTCAAACTTCACTATGACTTTTCTCAGGTAATGGCCATGGGTTATTCAGGACCCATGTGCTCTGTACCCCCCAAATAAATTTGCACCAAGACATAGTTTCAGGCTTGTGAGTAGGAACAGGGATGTCTGTGTCTGTGTTACTGGTTGACTTCAGTAGCGTCTCACCAACCTAACACTGATTGACTTCACGTTCACCCACATTGGTGTGTCTCTGTTATTTCCCCCTGAGTCTCTGCTGAATTACACAATTGTGGGAGATTAGAAAACAGGAAAGTTGTTTAAAAAATATAAAAATATTCCTCCAGAGTGTTTCACTTGCAGGATGAATTCTTAGCTTTTCCACCTGTTGCTGGTGCTGGTTGGGGTCATTGTTTAATTTCTGGCTGGCATTGGAAACATGGTTACTTAGACATAGGGGAAAGATAGGGTAATGGAGTTTAACAGCATTGATTTTACAGAGAAGATTCATTCTGCACTTAAACCCCTCCTTTCCCCATGCATACCTTATTTAAATGGTTGGTACATAATTTTTTAATGAGATGATCCCTAATCCATCTGACCAAAGACTAGGAAAACTATGACTACACAAGAGGGTCAAAAAGCTTCTGGTTTTATTAAACGCCTGATTTTCTGATTTGTTGGTTTTGGGGGCCTTTCCCTTGGCAAGAAATGCCTTTTCTACTCCACCTGTCCCCAGCCCATTAAAATGATTTCAGGAATCAGAGCAGTTGCTGGTGCATGCTGGAGTTTGTCAAGTGACTCTTAGCCCAGAGTACCGAGCCTCGTTATTTTTAACCAATGCTAATCAAGTTTTGAAGCATCCATTATGCTCTGGTCCAGGGGCAAACTAAACTACATTACAAAACACTTAAGCCCTGCAAAAAATTTCCTGACCTCTGAAATCTCTTATGACCTAGTTGCAGCTTCACAATGTCTAGCACTAATCTCTCCATTAAAGCCTTTTCACCTATTTCCTAAACTGCTGTACAATGTATGTATTTAGACAAAAGCAGCAGCTTTCAGAGCCATTAAAGGCTCAAGCCAAAAGTAAAGATGATTTTCTTATGGCTGAGGATGTCTGACAGCCTCGGGGGGTTGGACAACACCCCGTTCTTCAGCTGACCCTTATTTAAGACAACCTGTGAGTGTCAGGATTATGATGCTAAGATTACTGTGGTATTTAAATATTATGTTATTAGTCAAATACTGGCATGTATAAACCCAAGATAATTTGGGGGGAGAGAGGATTGGGGAAGGGGGGAATTCACTGTCAAGGCTCAGATTTAAGCTGTTAGATTCAGCTCACAACTGAGGCTTTAGAAATATATTTTTCCTCACTTATATTGACTGCAACTTAAATAATTCCTCTCAAGTTTGGTTACCCAAACTTCTTTTTTTGGTGACTTTCTTTTAATTCACTGATTACCTTTCTAATGGAATCAAGTGTGCTGCACTGGTGGGAGAGCGTGTTAAATCCTCCTCTTCACTTGGAGGGAAGGAGAACCTGAAACCTGTGTTACTCTCCACAATTTTTAAATTCTTGAAACTCTCAAGACTCTTACAAATATCAGTCAAGAGAAGTCAGAGCTTATCACTTCTGAGGAAGAGCACACCTGTCAGCTGAGCAGAGGGTTTGCTCTGCTGTGAATAAATAGGAAGAAAACCAAATTAAGAGTCTCCTCCAGACTCACCCTGACCCTTCAGCTTTTCCACATGTAGAGCAAAGACCCATATGAGGCCAGAGGAGTTGCCCTTATGAATTTGGTTTTGTCCATCAGATGGACAGAGCAATAGCTCCAGCTCCCAGCAGCCCAGTCATCAATGCCTGAATGTAGACGGGATGATTTCCACCAGATCACCAGCTCTGCAAAATAACTTTGTAAGAAAACATGATCCCATTTTCTGGGTGGGATTTTTGGATCAATTCACAATCCATCATGAGACAACAAGCCTGTAGGGAATGGGGCCTGCTGTGTCTGCACCACCTTTCCCCATGGAGAAGCAGGACCCACCCAAACCCCTTGCAAGCCTCATTTCAGTTCTTTTACTTTTAAAACCACCCTTAGGGATGACCCCTCTGGGACTTTTGGATTCCTCCTTTCAAATATAAGAATTCAGAGCCCCTCAAGGCCTGGTGCAAAACGCAAGGACCAGAGCAAGTTGTATTGGAGCAGCAAATGGACAGAAATGAGTTCCCAGAGAGGCCACTGGCACTGCCTGCACTGCCTGAGGTTGTGCCAATCGCCTTCCCTCATTCTCCCACTTTTTATTGGAGTTATTTTAGTTGTCATTCTTCACAGCGTTGTGGTCTCAGGATCCAGTTAAGCAAAACCCACATTATCCACACTACCTAACAGTGTGACATCTGTGAATGGCTTTCTAATTACCCAAATAAATCAGCATGATTGGAAATTCTTGAGATTTTATTGGGAAGGAAATTTATAGTAATTAAACCAAATTAATTTTGGATTTCTGTTAATCCAAAGAAGGTTTTGGAAGCTTTGGGTTGGACCTGCATTTTCTCCCACAAGTTATGTGGGTGAAAGAATGAGAAATTAATTGATTTTGGACAATAAGATGACGATAATAGGAGAATATTTCAAATGAGCTTGCTATGCATCTTTCATCAATTGCAGAGTGTCTTTTCTGGCATCTAAAAATATCGTTCAGGGCTTTTACTAAAGATTCAAACAGACTGAAAGGAATCTTTTTTAATCAAAATAAAGAACCCTTTTTAATTACTCAGACTCCTTCACAGTTGGAGGTAATAATTGTCTTACGTTCTTAAGTAGTGCTGTTATTAGCCTGCCCTGGGGCTCTTCTATTTTCCAGAAGTTGGCATCGCTCTCTGTTGAATGCCAGGGTAGAGTGTGCATCAGCTTAAATATTTCTGTTCTGTGTCTTCGATGCTGGGAGTGGTGCAGCCTCTCCCTTCAGTGCTGCTGGTCCCAAAACACCTGCACTGACCAACAGGACCCAGTCCTAAACACCAAGGGATAGTAAAACCATGTTCTGCTGGAAATTATGGTTTCAGGTCCAACTGTAGGGCCACCTTCTTTGTTTTTTTTTTTTTTTTTGTTAAGCATTTTGTAAATTTTTTTTCTTTTGTTAGGGTTTTCTTCTGGTTTGGGGTGGGGAGGTTTGGCATATAAGTGCCAGTCAAGTGAACAAATATATTTTCTCTCTGTTTTCTGCTATGCATTTTAAACCTTCCCTCCGAGACTGGAGGGGGAAGGAGAGCATAGAGGTAGTAGTACTGTGTCCCTCCTCTGTAGCTGCACAGGTGGAGGTTTGCAGGCTGTTCTTCAGGATTATCAGGATGGGAATATATATTTTTGGGGATGAAAACAGGATTTATGGGGCAGGGATTGCTGTTCTTCATGAAGAACTCCTCAATGCCCTCTAGAAATCCAACTGGTAACAACCAAAAAAATTAGTTGACATAAAATTAACTGCTCTGGGTAAAGTATTGCAGGCCCTGAGAAAGGATTTTGAATATTTATGCATATTTTTGTGTCTTCTTTGTGTTCTTGGCCATAGATACTGCTTCTGGGTCTATTTACTTTTTGTCAAAACACCTTTCACATGAATACTTTTGTTATCTCTCTTTTCTTTTTTTCCTTTTTTTTTTTTTTTTAATTNCTTTTGTTTTCTTTCTTTTTTTTTTTTCCTTTTTTTTTTTTTTTTTTTGTGTGTGTGGCTCTTTTCAATGCTGAGCAGCATTCTGTTTTCAATTGCAATTGATGTTAGTGAGAGCAGAACTAGCCAGAAAGCCTTTTGACTTGCCCCACTCCAAAAAAAAGCAGAGTATAGGTGTAAGCATGGTGGACTCAGATTCTGTCACTTCACAGCTGTAATCTTTTTATTCACCAGAATTCTTAATCAAGCACTCTGTCCCTTTCCTCTGTGGGTGTAGAGGTGAAACAAAACAAGGCTCATCCCAAATTGCTGAGACAAGAGGTTGGATGTAGAACCAAGGCATCCTAAGCCTCAGGTTACCACTTTCACCCTAGCAGATATTCAGTTCAGCACATCCAGCCTGATCCAGCCTGTCTCCTCTACACTGCCTTAAAATTACACAACGATTTTGGTTGGAACCCAGTGTGCTTAATTGCTGTGAGAGGGGAAGAACACCATGCAATAAGAAAATCAAGTAATTCACCACATAGAGCAAGACCCGCCGATGATAGGAAAGTGTACAGAGAGAGGGAAACATGAAAGAAAGATGAGGAGGAAGATGTTCCCTCTGTGTCTGTAGAAGCCGTGTGTTTTACCCCAGTTATTCAGCAAGGGGCTGTGGTAAGGAGTGACTAAATCAGCTGCATCAGAGCATCTTCTCAGGCCATGGCACCTGAGAAGGGCCTGGTGCAGGGCCAGTACCTTCAAATTAACAACTGTTGACTGTCTTTGCTGGGGAGCTGGTTGCCCTGACAGGATGAAATCGTGATGTTTCCATGTTTCACATCAAAAGCCGCTCCACATTAGCGTAGATAAGAAACTGGTTGGGATATTTTGGTGTGGGAGACATCCCAAAGTTGATGTACGCCAGGAGCTGGTGTAACTTCTGCACTGCAAACCCTTGGCACAGCCAAGCAAAGACCTTCCACTGAGGCAACTTTATGGGCCTGAAATGCTTTCAGTAAGTCAAGGCAAGGTCTGGGTGAAAATACAGGAGGCAAAGAGTTAAGCTACTTTCATGTTCCAGGTACTTTCCACTAAAGAAGCCCCATATCAGAGTGTTGAATCTTTCTGAATGTGAGTTTAGACTGCTTTTGTGCTAATGCATTTATATTGTGATTGTGAAAAGCTTTTTTTAAAGAGGAAGATAAATCTTACCCAAATCTGATAATCATTTTTAAAAATCTCTGCTCTGAGATTTATGTTGTGCTTTTTTTCCCCTCCCCCGACTAAAAAGGAAAAAAAAAA
>VWZN01008173.1:180438-193318 GCA_013396955.1 Regulus satrapa | reverse complement strand
AAAAAAAAAAAAAAAAAAAAAAAAAAAAAAAAAAAGAAGAAATAAAAAGGAAAAACAACAACCCTACTGCATCAAAGACAGAAATAATGGCTTGTAAGTACTTAAAAGCTTATGGATAGGAAACTTAAAAAACTGGTCGGATTCAAACCAAATCCTATCAGATTTTCTTCGTTCTCATAAACCTTTAATCAGCTCCCATGGAGCATTTTTACTAACCATAAAACATGTGATTAGAAGACACATGAACTACTGGAATTACGACAGCGAGATGGGCTTTGACTTTAGTCCAACTTAAGGATAGCAGCACAAGGAGCTGCGGCAGCAACCTTCCCCAGGAGGGAACACACCACGCTGCCATGGCCAGAAGCCAAACTGGGGACAGGACCCTCAGTCACCGTGTCTCAGCCCTGGCAGGGGCTGTCAGAGCCCAGGCACCCTCCTGGATTGAAGCTTGGTGCCCTACGAGACACTGGAAGCCTATTGCTGTGACTGGGAATGGGATGACCCACAAAGGGAAACAGCAGAGGGCTGGGATGATGCCCATGGCAGGATGGAAGTTGAGGGGCTTTTACCAACCCTTTCTGTAAGGTGATATCTGGCTGGCAAGTGCAAAGTGTGACCCAGGGTGCCTGGTGGCATCCTGCCCCATCCAGATCCAGCCCATGAGCTTGACCCGGCCTCTTTCCACCCCAGGGTTTGGCTGGTTTAAAATACCAGTTTTCTGGAGCATGAATTCCCCCATACAAGTCAAGGCTTTGGAGCTGAGTGCAATTTAGTCAGGACCTCTGGGTGGTTTTGTCTGATTTATGTCTGCTGGGGCACAATCAACTGAGACAGAAGAGATTTTGAATTTGAATCTTAAAAATCACAAAATTGTTTGGGTTGAAAGGAAAGCTCATCACATTCCATACACCCTGCCAGGGACAGGGACACCTTCTGCTAGGCCAAGTTGCTCAAATTAGGCTGCAAGTGTCTCCTTGGCCCCTTTATGGGGGAAGATAAATATTTTATAATTTATTTGTGAAGATCTAATGCATCTGTAGGATAGAAATACAATGAAAACAGTATAGAAACCACCCATATGGTAAATATAATCTGGCATTCCTATGTGTTAGGTGTTACTGATGAATGTGGGAATTTCTATTTCTGTAATTCAAAAGCAGACTTATTTGAAAAAAAAAAAACCAAAACAAACTCTCAGTGTCTAGAGGTGAACAGGTCTTTTTAAGGTATTAGTATATAAGCAAAGTTTCATGTCCTGTCTTTTTTACCCAGCTGAATACACAAGGATGGCATTTTAAAAGAGAAATAGGTTTAGTATGTACAGACTTGAATGTCTGGTTGGGCAATTTCAGATTAGGGAAAACTGCTGATCATTTAGCTGACACCATTGCCCATTAAGCATGGCCCCACACAGCACATTTACTCTTTGTATGTGGATATGATGAAGACTGCACTTAAATACAAAGAACCAACATCATATCTCTGTTAGGATAAAAGCAAGAAACTTGAGTCTATTACTAAAACCTAATTTAACATAATCACTTGAGCACACCACACAAAAATAATTCCAGGAATCCTGGATACGGGACACTATTTTACTAAGCTGCTGGGAGATTGCATACGTAGCTTAGTTTGTCTTCTCCACATTCTGTAGGAATTTTCTTGAGAGTATCTGGGAGGACTGTATCAGTTTATGTTACTCCAGCTACTGCAGCACTCTTTGCTGTAAGATAAATTTGCAATTCCTAATGCTGTAATGTCTGCAGGAGGATTACTGCGTGTTAAAGTGATTGGACTGTATAGTGGCTGGAACAATATGGAAATGAGGGAGGAGCCTGGTGCTGTGAATTACAAAATACAGGATCACTGGTACAAGTGAACACCTGGTAAAACATCAAAGTTTATGAGTTTTCAGAGGAAAGTTTCTCAGAGGAAAGGTAAAACCGGAAACACAAAGTTCATATCCAGAACAAGGCTCAGCTTAAAATCTTCCCTGAGCTGGCTTCTGGGAGTTTGGTTTGGCCAGGTAGAAGGGGCACTGTGGCCAGCAGCTGGGTCCAGTTGCCCTGAGAGGGGCTGGACACCCCATCCCTGGAAACATTCACAATCAGGTGGATGGGGCCCTGAGCAGCCTGCTCTAGTGGAAGATACCCCAGCACCCTCCAGGGGCTTGGAACTAAAGGACCTTTAAGGTTCATTCCAGTCCAAACCATTCCGTGATTCTGGAGGAGAAGTAGAGTTTGGGAGGTGCTGGGACCCTTCCTGTGATGGGACTCTTGGAGGCCTGTGAGTTTGGGAGGTCTGGGGCCCACTGGAGTGAAAGGTGGCTCAGCAATCTAAGGAGCATCCCTCTGCTCTGGGCCACCCATTGTGCATGCCAAGAGACAGCAGGTTGCCCCTCACCAGTTCCTCCCCCCATGCTGGCCCTGCTTTCACCATGGGGACTTGGAATATCAACCTGAGCAGCTTTGCAAGGGGTCAGTCCTTAGCCCTCTTTTTCTTTTTTTTTTTTTTTTNGGGGCAGTTTTGTGGAGGGGTGTCCTTTTTCCCTTTTTTTTTTTTTTTTTTTTTTTTTTTTTTTTTTTTTTTTTTTTTTTTTTTTGTTATTTTTTTTTTTGTTTCCCCCCAGTTTTGCAGACATTTCCTAGCAGTGCTCATCTCTTATCACTGCACAGAAACCATCTGAGGAGAGAGAAGCAGTGGTCATTTGTTCACCATCCAGGTCACAGGAGAGAGCATGCCGCTCTCTGTGCAGGGTGAGGGGTTGCCTCCAGCCTGGCATTGCTTTGGAAAGCTTCTTGGACATGGTCCCAGCTATCCAGGCAGGTACGAGGGGAGCTGCACTGCTGGAATTCCCTGCACAGCTGCTGTGGCCAGGCTGGAGCGTCACCATCCAAGAAATCTCCTCGGATATTTCAGTGAAAGTGCTGTGTCAGCATGCCCTGCTATTCCCAACCCACAGGAAATTCAGGGGATGCCCAGAAAATGCAGCCCAGCTCTACAGGAGCCTCCCAGGTAAGAAACAGGCCCTCCATTGGGACCCCAAAATAAAAGTGCACATGTATTTTCTGGGAAATCAGGGAAATAGAGACCCATTTCAATGTATTCCCGTGCAGCCACGCAGCGTTTGCTCACATGGAAATACTTAGGTCACTTGGTCTGGAGTCTTCACACACAACGACTTTTAACAGGCAACATCTGACAGTACCAAAGCCCTTTGCAGCCCTGGGTGAAATTATGATAACAAGAGAAAAAAGCTATTACTGCCACCATGCTTTCATTATGCAAATGATATTAAGATAGGCTGTGCAGATCGCCTGTGGCTATGCTATAATCTCCATGCAGTGATTATAATGTGTCAAACTTAGTCATTTTGATTATGACATGTTAATTACATGCCATCCTCATGCAGACATGAATATTACTCGCAGTCAAACAAAACACAAATTGGGGGCTTTTTGTTGTTGTTGTTGTTGTTGTTTCATCCTTTTTTTCCCTTGTTTTTCTTGTTTTTGCTGGAAATTTTGATGATTAAATGGATTAAAAGATAAAGAGATAGGTAACATTGTAAACTCATTAAACATTGGCCAAGCCATCCCTGGTTGCCTGGGTGGAGTGGGGGGCCTCCATCACAAAAAGAGTCTGAAGCTTTATTACTGGGGTTTTTTTGTCCCATCAGGGTCGGTGTTTAAAATTATATATATTTTATAAACTATAGAGCTGTGTGGAATTGAAGAACAAGTGAGTTTTTAGCTCTTCATGAGGTTTATAAGAAGAGGATGCTGATGGCCAGGGTGTCCCCATTTCCACCATGGTGCAACGTCCGTGGATTGCCTTCCTGTGGATGCTTCTCATGATCATCAATTATCTTTATTCCTTTCAGAGGACTATTTCTTTTTAATTAAATAATGTTACAAAGTTTTTTGAGGACAAGTCTTTTTTTTTTTTTTTCTTCTCCTCTGGCAGATCCTTTTTAATCCTCCTTGAGGAAGAACACTTTTTTTTTTTTTTTCTTCTCCTCTGGCAGATCCTTTTTAATCCTCCTTGAGGAAGAACACTTTTTTTTTTTTTAAAACTCATATTTTCCAGCAAAAAAAACCACGTTTTAAAATGTTGCTATTTTGAATGTAGCTCACTGTAAAAAATAGTTTCAGGGGAGATAGCTGAATAAAATATTCCCCCATGATGAAATATGCCATTAAATATAGAAACAGATCAGATATCAGATCTTCCCACCGAGATTCCCCTGGATGAGGTATCTAGGTAAGAGGCTGAATTACTGAGACACCTCAGTATGTATGGAAGGGAAGAGAAAAAGAAAAGGCACCTCACAAGGGAACAACACTTAACTAGACTTATAAATAGCTGGGATTGCAACTTGCCTGATTAATTTGGGGAAATAAACCTCACTGAAAGCTTTTTGCAAATTCATCAGATTTCTTTACTTTAGCCCTAGCTAATGTTTTTTAAAAAAATAAATCTATTGACATCAAAGCTAAGGTTTTGGTTTAGGTCATTAAATGCTTTAAGTACTGGTTCGTTAAGAGGGATCTCTCCTAGTACTGTTTTCTCTGAGTTTAAAAAAAATGAAAAAAAAAAAAAAAAAATGATAGAAACCAAATAAAAACTGTGCACAACAGATTATTTTTAGCTAAAATTTGTGTGATGGCAGGTGGGACAGAACTGAGAGAGGGAAGGAGCCAAAGGATATCCAAACATCAAGGGACAAGCTTAAAATTTAGAATTGCTTCACCCCAAAATCAAATTCCATCTAAATTCTTTGGAGAAAAGTAATAATGAATCCAGTTCTTTCTGGAGGGACCAACATCACTTGAGAGATCTGTCATGGGTGTGATGAGCACAGCAGGGCTGATCTTGATTTTGGATCATTTTGGAGCACCTGCGGTGTAGATTGTGATCAATTACTGTGATCAATAATTTTTAACTTCATGCCACAGTCACCATTTTGGCAGCTCCGAGGTGAATTGCCTCTTTGCTTTTTTTAAAGTGCAAAATAAATTTTAAATAAAATA
The DNA here is from genome assembly GCA_013396955.1 of Regulus satrapa. Taxonomy (NCBI): domain Eukaryota; kingdom Metazoa; phylum Chordata; class Aves; order Passeriformes; family Regulidae; genus Regulus; species Regulus satrapa. The sequence continues at coordinate 188,282 of VWZN01008173.1, read as the reverse complement.
AAAGGCTTCCCCCTAAACATTGTGCTTTTACAGAGGGACATTTCAAGGCAAGTTTTACACAGGTTCTGCCCAGAGGGAAATTAAACTCTACATGTAAATGGAGATTACACACAAAGGAATCTATTACTTTCAATATTTCTCAGCAGGAGGGTTCAGAGTTATTTAAATAAGTTTAGATATTAAACCTAAAGTAGCCATTAAAGGAATGTAGATTTGTTTGCCTAGTTTTTATAGAAATCTTTTTTCTTTTTCCAGCTGACTGAAAAATCCATTGCTTGCATGATGGTGAATATTTTTAATGCATAAAAAAAAAATCAAAGAACTTTCAATACGACATTTCCTTTGAATTTTTAAGCACCAAATTACAGAATACTTATTATAGTAAAATGTCTTCTTTAGGAGAGATTAAACTGCAAACATTTTCTTTACTTTTTTTTCCCTATTCCCATCTATTCTTTAGAAGAGAGCTAATATAAACACTGACATTAAACCATATTGGCTATGTAAGGCACTTTGATTGTCATTGAGATTATTTTAAAAGTTATTTAGGTCCCCACGTTACATCTTTGCAACTGCATGGAAAATGTTTCACCATGTTTCTCTTTGCAATATTTCTTTGGGGATTCATAAATATTGATTGTACCGTAAAAAATTGATGGAATCTTGAAACAGACTGCAGTCTTGGTAGCTGGGGAATTTACTCAATTTTTCTCAATAGCTGCAGTCTATAAAAAGAGGAGATTTTGCAAATTGTTTCTCACCTTGTCTTTTTAGTATTTAATAGCTCTCAATTCTGTAGCCTCCTGAACCATGCACTGGGTGCATTTTCCATCAAAGCTGTATCAGGCCTATTCAAAGGGAATTAAAAGGCGAGGTGTGACCAAGGGGTTAAACTGCCTTCACGGCTGGCAAGCCTAACTTTCATTACTGGTGGCAGTGTAGAGCCATCCTACTGCTCCTTGTGCTAAAACTTTCGTTAAAAAAGGGAATCTTTCAATAGTAATGGGTGCATGCAGAAATAAAAACAAACAAGCAAAAACCCCTCAAACATACAAACACCTTCTCTACCTCCCCCACCAAACAAATAAAAATACCAAGACCAAAACCTTCCAGGAATTTCTCTCAGTTAAAAACAAACAAGCAAACAAACAAACAAACAAACAAACAAACAACCCTAAAAATAGGTATTTCCCTGGATGCCAAGGAATCCCTCAGTATCTTATTATTAAGCATAGGATATTCTCCTGTGCACAGGCAGCAGTACCTTTGCTTTGCTTCTAGTTCAGTCAATGGGCACCCCAAGAATAAACAGGAATAAAAGGTCTCTAGCACTGGTGGGCTTTGTTTTCATTCAGTCAGGATTTTTTGCAAGGTGATGCCTGGGTGTGCTGTAGACACATATTTACTGTAAAGCTGCTCTGAAGGTCTGCCTGGGGTCAGATTTTTGTAAGGGTGCCAAAAATCAGGTTCAGTTGTGGGACCAGGAGCCATCTTGTCCTCCTCGATCACTCCATTAGGTCAAACCTGAGATCAGTGTGAGATCTGGAGAACAGATCTCCACCAAAGGCAGAGGAAAAATCACTGGTGAGTGGGCAAGAGTAGAGTAGAAATAACCAGCCCTTATGTTGGAAAAAAATAACTTAGAGAAGAATTTTCTCTCTTGGAACTTCTGCCCTCATACATTTAATTTGGTTCCTACATATCAGCATATATATCATCTATATATGCTATATTCTTATATATCATATATGGGAAACTCTCCAGCTGCTTGGAGAAAACACTGCAGTTATTCAAGAAGATCATAAATATCTCTTTTTAAAGTAGACCTCGAGTTATCCACAGGAATGATCTGCAAGCTGTCCATCAGGAGTCCATCCAGGTGTCCAGAGCAAACACCCTCATGAAGTCCATCAGACTTGGAGAAAACACTCTAGTTATTCAAGAATCTCATAGAACTCTCTTGAAAAAAAAAAAAAAAATATAGGTGTCCAGGTGTCCAGAAAATAAGATCACAAGGTGTCTGTGAGGAGTCCATGTAATTGTCTGGAAGAAATAATCTCCAGGATCAATGGATTTCCATGCACTTGGATTCCACCCAACTGGTACCTACTGCACCAGGCTTTAAGCCAGTGCAACAAAACAAACATTTCCCATCTGACAAGGGATGCTTTTCCTCTTGGCTTCAGAACCCACTGGCCTCAATTATCAAAACCCAAAGTGATTTTGATACGCTTAAGCGAGGACATGTTCTGTAAAGAAAGCGGCCTTGCTAAAAGGGTTTCTGCTCCTGGGGGCTCTTTGCTGCTGCTTTTGGAGTGTAACAGCCACTTACATTAACATTAATGGGGGCTCAGTGTGCGTAGGAGCTGTGGAAAAGCCTGCATCAAAGCTGGGCCTGTTGCAGTAATGGGCTGTGCGGCCTGGTTTATGTGCTCAGTTCTTTAAGGTTTCATTCTCCCAAATTGGAGTAGGAAACCCAAAGAGATTAGGAGAGCTGCTGTTGGCTTCATTGTGATCGGGGTTTGCAGTGGGCTGTAATTATGAGTTTATGCGTGGCTTGTGGCCAGCAAGGGCTGTCCACTCCCGGACCGCACACGGTCAGGCCCCGTTTTTGGCCTCCCCATCCACTGCTCATCTCCTGCTGGCCCGGCACCTGATGCACACAAAGCCGTCAGTGGAACCCCAGAATGGTTTGGATTGGAAGGGGCTTCACAGCTCATCTCATTCCACTTGCCCATGCCACGGGCAGGGACACCTTCTGCTGGATCAGGCCAGTCACAGACCCTGGGCAAGGCACTGCAATGTCTTCACAGGAACCTGTGACATTAAATCTGCCCCGGCTATGCTGCTTTAAAACAGCAGAGACAGCTGAAAGTCTGAAATTTAAGGCCAGGGGTTTAATACTACCAAGAAGTGAAGGTGCAGTGTTGCTGAAGGAAGGTGGGACAAGAGGGAGGGGATGCCACTGCAGGGGTATGTAGCCCCTTTGTTTGACCTCAAGGTTTAACAAGGTGTTCATTCATCCTTGAGCCATGGGTTTGGTTGTGTCAGGGTGTCGGGCATGGACAGACACAGTTCCAAGTGCCAACTAGCCCAGGTAGGCAGGTGACTGTCTGCTGTGCCTGCATAGCCCCAAGGCAGAGGGGCCAGAGCCCCAAACCGGGGCTGTCCATGAACCATCACAGCAGAGAGTGTGCAAGAGCACCTCCTTGACTCCAAACCTGGCAGCAACCAATTTCCCCAGAGCAGGTACTTTATCAGCAAACAGCAGCAGCAACGACCAGAACAATCCCACCTGAAAAACATTCACATCTGGTAGGAAATGGGAAAGATGATATCCCAAAAAGACGCAGAGCATGGACACATGAGGTACCAGATAACTGGGAACAGTTACATACAGTTACCGTAAAGAACCACCTCAAACTCCAGGGGAAATTGCTAAAATGCTAAAATGCGTTATTTTTGTAACTCTTCTTTTCCTTGCAGAAATGTTTGTTTAGATTATTTATAATATTATGTTCTCATTTTACATATCATGTCATTATTTATATAAATTATTAATAATTGGATGAGAGGGCCTAGCCTCGAACTGTGCTAGGGGAGGTTCAGATTGAACATCAGGAGGAATTTCTTCACAGAAAATATGATTACACATGGCAAAGGGCTGCCCAGGGAGGTGGTGGCATCCCCACCCTTGGAGGTGTTCAAGGAATGGCTGGACGTGACACTGGAGGTGGCACTCAGTGCTCTGGCCTGGGTGATGAGGTGGGGATTGGCAGGTAGAAGTTCTGCTGCCAAAACCACTGCAAGATGGTGGAAATCACAGGGGCAGCTCACCTTAATGAAGCAAATGGAAAAAAAGTGAAAGACTGTGAAACTGGGGATTAGAGGAAGAAAATATTCATTTCAGCCTCTACAGGAATCTGCCTCAAATACGGATTAAACAGTTGACCCTGGGGAATAGAATCTTTCCAGCAGCTCCAGTTGTGCCAGTGGAGGCACAAAAGTAAGATGAGCCATGAAGAGCAGGCATGGTGGTCCCCAAGGGGAACCCAAACTCATTGCTGCAGCCTTCCCATCCGGACTCGAGCCTCCTTCCAAAGGAGTTTTACCTCCACTGGTAAAATCCCAGCAACCACTTCCTTCTCCACCCTCTCTTCTGCCAGGATTGGAGCAGAGAGGCTGTTTTCTCATGGCACAGCACCATGCTTTGATCTCCAGTTTTATGGTGATAAGCACAAGCAAGATCTTTTCCTCCATCATATCCACACCCCCCCTCCAAGCTCAGTGAAGAGGGCAATCCTCAACATTTAACATTATGTTAATCCCTGCCTCACTTGGAACTTAGCCAGTTCATTTTCATGCTACACTGCTCATTTCCAGCTTCTAACGTAGTTTTAAAGTTGCATTAAATAAAGAATGGATGTAAAAATCAAATTAATTACTGGACACTCCATGCTACTTAATTTTAAAGCTCCCATTCCACCAGTATTTCTTGTAATCACAACAAGCTGTGGTGTGCCAGGACGGCCGTATTGCTCTTAAATATGTTGATTGGAGAAAAAAAAAATATGAAATGGAGATAAGTGCTGGAGCATTGATTTGCAATATTGTTTGGAGCTCTTATTTTCACTTTGCAGTTCACAGCTGAGGGAGCCGGGAAGGGGCTGAGCCTGGAGCAGAGGAGGCTCAGGGGGCCCTGGTGGCTCTGCACAGCTCCTGCCAGGAGGGGACAGCTGGGGGGGCCGGGCTGTGCTCCAGGGAACAGGGACAGGAGGAGAGGGAATGGCCCCAGGCTGGGCCAGGGCAGGCTCTGGGGGGACACTGGGGAAAATCCCTCCATGGAAAGGGTGTCCAGTCCTGGTCCAGCTGCCCAGGGCAGTGGTGAGTCCCCATCCCCGGAGAGATTTAAAAGTTGTGTGGATGTGGCACTTGGGGACACAGGTCAGTGGTGGCCTGGGCAGTGCCAGGAAATGGCTGGACTGGATGGAATTAGACGATTTTTCTGATCTTAATGATTCTGGGATTCTATGATATCATTGTTAGGAGACAAAACAAAATCATCTTGGATGTCAGGTCCTAGGATTCAAAACATACTTTATGCAAAACAGAGGGTTTCTCTGATGGCTTAATTGAGATGAATTGTAACACTCAAGCTCCTTCAGACAGGCGCTCTGGCCTATTTTTTCAAAAACTTATTTTTAAAATTGTAAAGAAATTATTTCTCAGTATGGACGGTACAGGACACGGTCGGAGGCCTCTAGTAAAAGAGTTAGAAATAAGCGGTTTATTTCAGGGCGTGAGTCCAGGAACACTGCTCTGAGCCGGCAGAGAGGGCTCAGAGCAGGCTCAAAGGAGACAATCGGGCGAGTCAGGGAGAAGGGGAGCAAGGGGCCCAAAGCGAGGGAGAGAGAGGGGCAAAAGCAAGGGGTAAGAGATGGGTAAGAGATAAGGGTAGGAGCAAAAGACAAAGATGAGAACAGGAGAGAGATCGAGAGAGAGCGAGAGAGAGACAGCTAGAGCGAGAAAGAGCGAGAGAGAAAAAGACAGAAAGAGCGAGAGAAAGCGAGAGGGAAAAAGATAGAAAGATCGAGAGAGCGAGAGAGATCCCGGGCTCTCTCGTACAGAGGTTTATATCACCAATACATTGAATATTCTATTTCTTAACTAACCAATCTTCTAATGTATACTAATACAACAACATTTGTTTACAACCTATAGGGGCTACTGGATTTGTATCAATTAGACTATCTTGGGGTACATTGAGCCTTTCCTTATAAGGTGACAGGAAAAGGGTCTTTGCTTTACTGGGAGAGTTTTGGGGAAGGAATGTGCTTGGGCAAGCCTGACCAGTTTCTTTGCATTATTCAAACCATGCTTTCAGCTGAATTCTTTCTTTAACCTCTTTGGCTACGCGGTCATACTTATAATTTCTTTCTGATTCTACATTTCCTACATAAAATTACTGCTTATTTTCTACGTTGCCCATTTAATCATCACAAAAGTCTAGTATCGTGTTTTTAAAGCTAGGCAGATGGTCAGGATTTGCCAAAAATTGGATTTGTTTTACCACGTATGTAACTTTCAAGGACAAGTGAATATTTTTGTTGGGTCAAGTGCCATAGATAACGTTACTTGCCAAGTAATAACCTTCTTTGTTTCCATTTAGTTCTCTTCTATAGCTAAATCTGGACATAAATAATGAGAGCCTCCCTTCTAGTCTTACAGAACAGCTTGGGTTTTGCATTTTCTATTTGAGCTAATTTAATCCTTCACTCCTAAATGACAATGTTATTTTTTTTATTAATTGCTGGGTTTGTACTGAGGGTCTTTCTGCAGACCCTGGTGCTCATAGAGGTACAGCCACAGAAGGTTTGTCCTCGTGCAAATGGTATTTTTCTGTTTCGAGGTCTTTTCACACTTTTCTGGAGTGTGTGGGGTCTGTTCCTGCATCTGTGCTCTTCTCTAAATAAAAAGCAGTTTGGTAATCCTAAAACATGCTCTCTCACAAATACCAAGCAGAGGGTGGATGCTTCAGTATTTCAGAGGAATCTGAGAGCAAAACATTGGGCCAGGGCCTTCAAATCAAATGCAAGCTTATTTTTATCATTATGTTGCTATTCCATTATTTGTTAAAATGTATTATTTAATTTGTCCTCCTGGCAAGAAGGGAAAGCAATCTAGAATTCAGTTCTGATGGTAAAAAAGCCACGAAGCAATGGCACAGAAGGGGTTACACCTGCACAACCATTCTTCATGGTGCAACTTCTTCCAGGACCCACACAAAAACTTATTAAGCGGCTGCCTGTCACCTCTCCTTAATAAATAAGAATCTCTTTTCAGCCTCTTTGTCTCCTTCACCTCTGGGGCCGGCGTCCTGTAAACACACTGCCAATTAAACCTCACGTCTAGCAAGGCCACAACTAATGAAAAGCAATAGAGAATTCACTGCCTTTTAATGAGGAAAACATTGCTTTTTACAGGGAACAATTTATTGGGCCAATTCCCCCCGTCCATCACCCTGGGGAACTGCTGCCTTTTTTACCCCCTGTTTGTTACTTTGTCAAGCGCGTGTAAAATTGCACGCTGAACACAGAGGTGAAGGCTCTGACTCAATTTATGGTGTGACATCTCTGATCTTGCTCCCTGGATCGGTAAGCGATGCTGGCAATGATATGCATGGAAATTAATTACTGTGCCCGGCAGCGATACAGCAGGCCCCTGCCGTTGATAATAGATCAGTTTGCAGGAGTTTGTGAGAGGGGCAGCCGCGTCTGCTGCTGTTTTGCTGTCACAGGCAGACAATGTCAGCGGAGTGCAAACCACCACAGCACCGCCACGGCCGTGGGAGGGCAGAGGGGACACGGGGGCTGCTCCTGGAAAAGGAGAGCNTTCACAGAACCATAGCATGGTTTGGGTTGGAAAAACCTTAAAAATCACCTGTTTCCAATCTAATAATTTGGCTGCACTATTTTGTCTCCTCTTCCTGACGNACAAAACAAAACAAAAAACAGCAGTGATTTTGGACTGAGTTTTGGGGGTTTTTTAATTCCCCTAAGAGCCAAGAGGAGTGCTATGTAAGAGTATCACAATGTTTCAGCAAGGGGAAGCTTCTACCAAGCCTACATTATTAAAGTGATATATATTTAAATGGGGGCAGGGGGGGAGGATGGATGGATGGAGGGGCCAATTTGAAAATAAATAATATTGGGAGTAAATTCTGGATAAAAACCTACAGGTCATATAATACTTATAATGTGCATTACCTCTGTTAGCTTTGCAGCTCTTTTTCCTAGGATTTGTGAATGTTTAAATGCATTCACAGAACCATAGCATGGTTTGGG
>VWZN01008173.1:160994-173774 GCA_013396955.1 Regulus satrapa | reverse complement strand
AAAAAAAAAAAAAAAAAAGGAAGGGAAACTTAGATTCTTTTTATAGCCCAAGACTAAAGACCTCAGAAAGAAAGGATGTAAGTCATTTCAGCATCACTGAGATTTATGCCTCTGTCTTTACCAGTAAGTAGAGTGGGCCAAACCCACTCCTCAAACAGAGAGGACTACTGGAGTGACATGACTTGTGTCCATGCCAGTGCCCTCTTCCTCCCCGAGCCTTGTAACGTGAGAGTGAGGTCTGACAAAGCTTTCTGTTTTGGTTTTTTTTTTTTCCTTTTCCCATCCATAAAAGTCACCAATGAAGGTTTGATCCTGTTTCTGTTGCCCTTAAGACAGTTGCAGGCTGCCCTGTGGTGGTCAGTGTCTCCTTGGTGGTGTTGAGGATGGAGAAATCAGGGGAGTTTCCTAAAAGCAGCCACTGGGGGATCTTGTGGGTTCCTGACTGACTGTCCCAAAATTGCTCCTCACCAAACTACTGAGCCAAGGGATGGAATGTGGCAAAGGCTCCTGTGGTGGATGGGGAAGGCTGATCCTGCCCTTATCCCATTTTACAGTGGGCTGCTCTCCTCCCTCCCCTGCTCCTGTTGAGCAAGGGTTCAGGCTGTGCATCTTGCTCCCTGCGAACAAAGAAGTGATTTATTTTTTTTCCATTTCAGTTAAAACTACTGGTGCATGGTGGTCTCCGGTACAGGGATCCCCTATTTTCTCTGCTGAGTCTCTGAGGGTTAAAACAATCAGGCTTCTCCACCCAGACTAAAGTTTTGTATAAAACCTCCCCTGCTCCTCTGTGTTTCAAGTTTGGCAGTTCCCCTTTCCACAAAAATGTGCACAGGAAGATGCACAGAGAGATATGAATTTATTTTCTGCATTGTTAAAGCTTCAACATTGCCCTCAAATCATCCTGACACAAAGGCAATGCAGCTCGGTTCACCAACCAGCACATTTTGCCCTGAGCAAAGACACTTTCCCATGCATGGAATGATCTCCCACTGTTTCCCATAAGAGCACAGGGCTGGATAGAGGAATTGAATCAAAAGCTTTCAGAGACAACAACCTGCCTGAAACAACTTGAAACAAATGAGGGCTTGGGATGCAGCTGGACAGTGATAGCCAAGGCCACGTGCTAATTGTGGGATTAAGCAATAATCCTGTTTTATTGTTGCTGCCACGGCTGGAGCATCCCATGCTCTGCTGAGCATTCTCCTTGTCTTAGCAGCACGCTGGTTGCTTTGAGGGCCAGGTGTGTCTGCCAGGGTGTTGCATGCTGCTCTCTGATGGGCACTGGCTGGGTTTGGCACAATGGGTGCTCTAGCAAGTCAACCACATGGAACCTGCCTTCTCTGGAGGACGGTGGGTGGAGGGAGAGGGATATAAATCTTTGTGAAATGAGACATTCTGCATAGAGCAACTTCCCGGCTGTTTGGGCTCTGACTGGGGTCATGCTGCTCTCTGAAATTAGCACCATTTCAAGTGTCAGAGCGGGCCTCTGCCCGGAGAAGCCAAACTCCCTAAAGCTTCTCAACTCTATATTTCTCTGCTTTCTGTCGGCTGGTGGTGGTTCATATCCTCAGCAGCACATTCTAGCCTCCAGCACTCCTGGAACAAGATGCCTAAGGATGTTGTGGATGCCTCAAGCCTGGCAGTGCTCAAGTTCAGGACAGGTGGGGCAACCTGGTCCAGTGGCAGGTGGCAGGGACCCATGGCAGGGAGGCTGGAACTAGATGTCCCTTAGGGTCCCTTCTGACCCAAACCATTCTAGGGTGCTTTGATTCAAAAGAAGAGAGGTCACTTAGCAGGAGCCCAAAGCAAAATGAGACAATTTCCTAGGATAAGAGATGTCACTCACCTCTTACTCAGGATCCATCTCATAATTTAGGCTGCTTGAAGACAGTCTATGGGTAGTAGAACACAATAACAACCTTCCAGTTCTTGTTTCGCTGTTTGGCCCATTGATTTTACTGACAGATTTATCAGCTGACACTTGGAACACAGAAACATTTACACAATCATGACAAGTTATGGGGTTCAGGTCGGCTCCAGAGGTTGGGGACTCATCATCTTTTGCATGAAGTTGGAGGATTGTAACTTGCCTTTTAGGGAAAAGCTCTTCCCCCAAGGGGCTGGCACTGCCCAGGCTCCCCAGGGAATGGGCACGGCCCCGAGGCTGCCAGAGCTCCAGGAGCTGCCAGGGATGGACAGGGGGGCAGTGCTGGGGCTTGGGGCCAAGGGAAAGGGGCTGGACACAATGATCCTTGTGCTTCCAATTTAGGATATTGTGTTGTTCTTTCCACATCTCAGCATTGCAGATTCATATTCTCGCCTTGATTTACTGCAACCCAGCTGGTTATTCTCAGCCTGTATCTTTGGGATAATATTGCTAAAGCATGTCCCATTCAGGCTCTTGCCCATGCACACCCTCTGGTTCAGAATTTCTGGTTGTATCCCAGATTGTGCCTCAACTGTGAGTGATGACCACAGCACAGAAACAAGTCTGAAGAAACCTTGAATCCAGCACCACTGGCTCTCTCTTACTCCACTAAAATAAAACAAACAAAAGCAGGCAGGATGGGAAATGGTTTTACTGGAGCAGCATCAGCATCTCCATTTGTGAATCAGTTTTTTAAGAGAAGGAGGCTCCATTTAGGTAAGAGGCACTGTCACTGGCCTTCGCATCTACAGCCCTCCACATACCAGCTTTGACTCAGCAGTCTGCAGTCGTAAATCATTAATGGCCCCTTAAAAAAAGGCGAGCTAGTTCATAAAACAAGTCTGAAATGAGGAAAGGAAATGGGTAGAAGATCGGACTTTCCATTCCCAAAATAAAGCATTGCAGTCATCCTGAATATCTGGAGAGCGCACACAAGGCCGGAGGCGTTCTCTTTGTTAAATATTTACCACTCAAGTATTACTTGACAGAACATTTCTGGGACTTTATCTAAGCAGGATGGAGTAAGTGAAACATTTGAATGGGTCAATAGGACCATTTGCCAGAGTGGCTTGCTCTTAAATGGGAACGAAAAGCCGACCAGAGAGAGCTCCGTAGTATTTGACTACTAAAAGCATTGCTCCAGAAATGCAGCACAAGGGACCCGTGTATGGCTTGTATCAGTGGCATTGCCAGGACGGGATTTCCTCCTCATTACCAACTGTACAAACTCCTGGACGTCAGCAGGGCAAAGGGGCGAGGTCCTGGTGTCTTTGTAGGAACCTGATGGAGCTGAGGAAGGGATCTGCGCTGACGTGAAAAAATTCCCTCAAAATCACATTTAGGACTCACAGAAATGACCTGCATTTAGAGCAGGTACAGCCTAGCAGGTCAAATCGTTTTCTCTGCTAACACCAGGGCTCAGGTCCAGCATTACCCATTTGAACCTTCTCCCCAGCATTCAAGAGCTCACTCATAGTAATAATTAAGTTACAGATAGTTCAGGGCCATCCACATATGCAAAACCACCACGAACAGAAAGAAGATTTTCCCACTAATTCTTGTGAAGACACTGCAGAAAGTGCCATTCTGTAGATGCAAAACCAAAGTGAAACCATTGTTTTATGAAATTTAAAAAAAATAAAAGGGGTGAAAAACTCAGTTATTTCAGGTCTCACTTAAAAATGAATAAGTTTTATTAATTTCATTCTTCCCAGATATTTTTAAAGGAAATTTTTCCTGGATTGGCTGCAAGATAAATTATTCCTGTTAACCACATAGGAGCAAATCACTGACCAATGAAGTCATTCAGGAGCAAAATAAACAAATGTTCTTCAGGGGAGAGATTTTTGTTATGCTGCTTCCTCCCAGATTTTTGTGTTCATCTTCACTGGAAAAGCATGAGACACTGAAAAAGCCTTGAAAGCCTTGAATTAAGAGAAACATTACTTTGCAAAATCCAAAACAATGGGGCATTATAGGCGCTATTCTCATAATGAATACGAAACAATGCTCTGTACCAGTCCTTAAGAAGAAAATGAACCCTATCCCAGCTGAGATCAGGACAAAATTGCTCACAAAATTATGGACAGTCCCCTGAAGGAAAGCCAGCAGTTATTTTTGCATGAGAAAACTGGGTGAAGCAGAGATATCTGCCAGCAAAGAGAAGGGCAAGTGAGCTGGATCCAGGTGGGTGGTGCTGGTGTGTACTACATTCAGACTGCTCTGCTGCCCACCACAGCACAGAAATAAGGAAATTCAGAGGCCAGCAGACTTGAGCCTATCTATTATCTTTAAAATACCAGTGCTTGTTAAGGCTAATTCAGTATATGTGATGCATCCTTTTCCAGCTCCCCAGAATTTCAATTTTTTTTCTTTTTGAGCACCTGAGCTAAAGAATTGCTCTGTGCAAATTATCTCTCTTTCATGAGCTTATCTGTCTTCCCTTGAGCTCAGGCAGACTTTGGCATCCAGTGTGGTTTCAGGAAGCCAGGCGTGACAAATAAGGACAAGTTGGATTCTCTTTTTTTTTTCTTTCCTTTTTTTTTTTTTCTTTTCTTTTTCATTATTTTAAATTATAAAGTGCAAAACACATCAGCAGCTAATTTTGATTCACAAATACACTGGAGAAGCCTGTAACCTAGGAACGTTTTGTGAGCAGGGAGAGAGGCACAAAATTTGTCATGCCTGAGGAAACCCTCAGCTCCTCTGTACTCCCAAAATTTGCATCACACTGGGCAGGTGCACAGTGCAGCTCAAGCTCAGGGAATTCTGCCCTTGCTGGGGAATTGCTGCACTGCTTTCCACTGACTTGATTTAAGTCTTTTCAGATGCCTAAGTAGCATCCAAAAATTAAGAAGGCCATGAAATAATTTTTGAAGTCTCTCTCCAATGAGTGAATTTAGAGGACCAGCCCCATATGTTTTGTCAAGTACTGTTGGTGGCATTATTTTATATCATAGAATAATGGAATAATCTGCATTGGAAGAGACCTTTAAAGCTCATCTAATCCAAGCCCCCTGCAGTGAACAGGAGCACCCTACCCTAGGTCAGGTTGCTCAAAGTCCCGTTCAACCAGACCATGAATGCTTCCAGGGATGAGGCATCCACCAGATCTCTGGGAAACCTGTTCCCTGTAAGTATCGTGCTGTTAGAAACAACATTTGATCAGAACTTTCCCTTTTTATTTGTGATTTCTGGGGTTGCACCTACCCTGGCTCTTGAGCAGCAGGACTTCTGAAAAATGTTTTCTCCAAACTTGCTTTCCTAATGTTTCTCTTCCATGCCTAATAATAAGGTTGAGTTTATTTTAGGGTGTAATTCCAGAAGAAGACTGCTATTGGGTGCCCTCTTGTATTGTTTTTGGTTTTTTTTTATAAGTAGCTATTTCTCCCCCCAAAAATCTTACAAGAACTTATTCAATATATTTGATATATTTGTGATTGAAAACCTTTTGTCATGTCTTTTTGAGACTCTTTAACAGTTTCAGAAATTGTCAGCCTCATTTCCTTAAGCAACACATTTTAAAATATTACTGTTGAAAGCATGGCATATTTCTTTAATTTGACAGGTAAGGATTAGCAGAGATAGAGTGTAGTCTCTGTCTTTCTGTATTTCTCCTGGAAATTACACTTACTTTTGTTTTGTCTTAAACCATTTGTATTTATGACCACCTTTTCCCTCAATGGGCAACAGCAAATGTCATTCCAGGCAAGAGCAGAATTTGGTAACCCTTTTCTTTTGGTCCTTGCTGTGGCTCCCAGTTTGCTGCTGTCTGCAAAATTAAGACTTTTATAGTAGTTTCCACAATTTTTGGGTGGCTGAGCTGGCTCAGACCAAGGGTCCAGTCCCCAGGCTCTTTTTGAAGATATATCAGAAATAATTTTCTGTTATTGGATTGGACCTCCTGGAGGCAATTTAGTCCCACCTCCCAGCTCAAGCAGGATCATACCAGAGCACACAGCAAAAGATTGTGTCCAGATGGTTCCTGAATATCTCCAGGAAAGGAGACTCCACACCCTCTCTGGAATATCTGTTCCGGTGCACAGTCACTCACAGGAAAGAAGTTCTGTCTCATATTCAGGTGGAATTTCCTGTGCATCAGACACTTGCAGAAGAGCCAGCTGTCCTACTACAAAAGCTTTTGAATCTATTGCTCACCCTGAAATACTAATTCCTACAAGTTTTTGGTTTTTTCTTTTTGGGGTTTTTTTTTGTTTGTTTGTTTGTTTTTTGTTGAGATGAAAAAGCCCCACAGAATCTCTGCTGAAGAAAAAAAATAGAAATATCCTAATCCTGGGAAGCATGATTTTAGATATTGGGGGTTTTGGACTGCTTAGGACACTGCTTGTTCATTACTTCTTTAGTCATGAAGTTTAAAAAAATATTTAACTGAACTCTCAGACTGATGTGTCTCTGCAATTACCTTCCTAAAAGAACCACAACATTGTTTGGGATGGAAGGCACCTTGGAGCTCAGTCAGTTCCAACCCCCTGCCACGGGCAGGAACACCTTCCCACCCCACACCATCCCAGGCTGCTCCAGCCCCAGGGTCCAGCCTGGCCTGGGGCACTGCCAGGGATCCAGGGGCAGCCCCAGCTGCTNCCCCTTGTCCCCCCCCACCCCCAGCATCCACTTGGGGTGCAGCTTGGGTGGAGAAGAAAGCACTGGATTAAATCCAGTGCTCAGAATCAGCTCCTACAGAGGTGGAGACCACAGTCGATGTGTGTCTTCACTGACACCACAGGTTTGTTCAGCCTGGGTTATTTGCCAGCCATAATTACAAGCACGGAGATGACTTTAAACGCAGGACCCCTCTCTCCCTCTGTTGTACCCTGGGTAGGCAGGAGGCCTATTAGAAAACCACTCAGATAATTTTAAAGAGGATAGATTTGTGATTATGGTGTTTTGACCCACCTGGTAGCCTGCCCTTGGAGCTCTGCTTAACAGGTCTTCCCTGTGTCTTTTCAAGCAGTTAATTTTGTGGCCAAGTCCCTGAACTCTCTTCCCATTCCTTTTTCACGTGTAGGGCTGTTTGCTTCTCTGCCATCCAGTCANGGATGGTTTGGGTGGGAAGGGACCTTAAAGCTCATCCCATTCCCCCCCTGCCATGGTAGAGACCCCTTCCACCACCCCAGGCTGCCCCAGCCCCAGGGTCCAGCCTGGCCTGGGGCACTGCCAGGGATCCAGGGGCAGCCCCAGCTGCTCTGGGCACCCTGGGCCAGGGCCTGCCCACCCTCCCAGTGCCACACGTGGAGGAAGGTCCCACCTCTTCTGGCAATCACTCTTGTTTATCTCTCAGCATACAGTGATGAGGCCTTTGACACCAGTTTTTACTACTGCAGACATGACAAAAGAATCCAGCCAGCACCAAGACCATCTAAGGGGCAGAGCTGGGATTCCAACTCAATACCCATGCCCATTTTTTCCTACCTACACTTACCTNCACTCAGATAATTTTAAAGAGGATAGATTTGTGATTATGGTGTTTTGACCCACCTGGTAGCCTGCCCTTGGAGCTCTGCTTAACAGGTCTTCCCTGTGTCTTTTCAAGCAGTTAATTTTGTGGCCAAGTCCCTGAACTCTCTTCCCATTCCTTTTTCACGTGTAGGGCTGTTTGCTTCTCTGCCATCCAGTCATCTTGCGAATGCTTGCTCAAGGACACCACGGAAGATTTGTGCTAATAATGAAAAGCTTGAAGGGGGCAAGAGATTTTGCCCAGGAAAAATAATGCCGATCAAGTCTGTTGTGTCTCTGTCCCATTGAGAAAGGGGAGCCAATAACAGAAAGGTTAGCTAACAGGATGGCTTTTAGGGGCTGTGGCCACGTGAATTAATGCATTAGGTTTGCCTAAGCAAAATCCTCAGCTGCCATGTAGGGATTCAGGGGTTTAGAATATTTGCCTCTACGTTTTCAGTTTACAAAGAGGTTTTCTTGGTCTTGCCATCTCCTTCTGTCACAGACTGATAGCCAGGAAAAGAGAGTGGAATATTTCTGCACTGCTTCTTTGCTTAATATAAGGATATTTTCAGCATTCAGTGAGGAATATATTTCTAGGTTTGGGGGTTAAGGCTGTTTTGGTTTTTTTGGTTTTTTGTTTTTTTTTTTCCTTTGTGTGTTTGTTTCTCTTTGCACCACAAACCACATGAAGGGGCTGGGAGGATTGTGCATTACATAAGAGTGGCCCTCCACGCTTTAATGTGGGTCTGTGCCGTGCCATGCAGCGAACATAATGTGTCCTCCCAGGGACAATTTGCATAAAGGATAAATAAGAGAATCACAATGTGAAGTTTATTCATTTTTAAATCCTGCAGCGTTTGTGATTGAAGGCCCAAGCTCAGATGTTTTCCTGATGTGTACCATTAAGAGTCAGGGCTTTGCCTAATGTCTCTTCTGTTACTGCAGGGAGACGTAATGTGCAGTATTTCTCCACACTGGAGTATCATTTTCAGTGTATACCACTCGGCTAGGGAGTGAGGAACTGCAGGCTGCATTATCTTGTACCAGGCCCACTCTCCTTAATTTGCTGTAACCGAGCCAGCACATTAAATACAAAACATATTGATGTTCTCTGAGAACCCTTGAGGGTCTTTACCCTTCCTTGTCAAAGGAACTGTGCAATCCAGGAGGAAAGAAAAAAGGCATTTTGCCATGGTGAAAATAGTTGCACTGCTGGCTTGCCATGGCTGACACGATGCTGTGCTTCCATTTACTTCACTTAGAGGGGAAAGTCATAACAAAAGCCATTTTACCTCCCAACTGCAGCTGAGGGTCAGCAGAGGGAAGTTATCTGAACCCCAGCTCAGGTGCTGTTGGCAGCAAGGGCATTAATACTGCACAATCCTAAATGTGCTGAAGCCATAGAGTCATAGAATGATTTAGGTTGGAAAAGCCCCTTAAGGTTAGGGAATCACAGAATGGTTTGTTTTGGAAGGAACCTTAACAATAGTCTAGTTCCAAACATTAACTTAACACTGCCAATTCCACCACAAAACTGTGTCCACTCTGGTGATATCACAGATGAAAACTGCTGGGAAAACTGGTTCTACCTGGGCACCACAGGCAGGAACACGTACAAATGTCCCATCAAATAATCTGATAGAGGCTAGTAGGCTTGGGTCGATCTGGTCATTTAGGTTCAAATCTGGTTTTAGTTCTCCTGTTTAAGGGCTGTTTGTTTTTGGCCTGCTGCCAAAAAAGCCTCAACAAACAAACAAACAAACAACAACAACAACAACAAAAAGAAGAATCCAAATAACTAGGGAGAGAAACAAGAAAGAGCGTGCATGACTTGCCACATCTGCTGTTGTCCTATCCCCAGTAAAAAATGTGAAAGCAAAAATGCCAGTGTTCTATGTCAGCTTGTAAGCATTAGCCCCAAACGTCTGCACATGGTTGCCTTGCATTATCCAAAGTGGATTTTGTGGGTTTGGGGACAATTTTAGCACAAAGCTTTCAACACCTCAGAAGGAAGCATTTGAAACTCTAACAACTGCTTCTTCATCACCAGTGAGTTTGAGCTTTCTCAATCCTAGTCTGGTTAGAGCCAGGTTTCTCTTCCCCTGTCTCTTCTGAGGGTGGTGGACATCTGGGGACACCTCTCTCATTGGCATCAGAACTGAATGAAACGAGGTGGTTTGTGGATTATCATGCTGTGGTTGGCAGTCTTTAGTAGACAGCAAGGGAATGAACTCAGCTAGAAGGATTTAGCTGCAAGAATTTGTAAAGTCTGTTGTATTGGCTCTCTTGAAGCTCTCTAAGATAAAAATTTCAGCATTCCCATACTCAAAAGGTCTCTGCCCTCAGCCTGATGGTGCTTACAAAATTCGATAATCTTGGAGAGTTCTTACCATAAATTTTGCATGAAACTAAGAAATAGGATAAAAAATATATCAGGGAAACATTTGGAGGATCAAACACGTGGATGGTAAGTTAACAGTAGCTCCCCTAAGAAATCATTAAACTGCAGCAATATAGAATTAATACTATTATGAGGTTTCTCTGAAAATTGTGTATAGTGCAAATCTCTACAGGTTACGCAGTTTACTGGGTAAATTCCCTGGGTATTCATCCATTTTTACAGCAATCATGAACTTTTTATTGCATTAACTGAGGGCTATCATTCATCTCAACCTCTGAAAGCTAAATCCAGAAGGGAAGGTTTGACACAGTACCCTACCATGCCCCTCAGGGGGGAGTTTAGGCAAGGCTAGGAGTTCAGGTTGGATATATTTATCTGTGAACAGCAACACAGAGTTTCCCAGTGTCAGGCTGAGTGATTTGAGAGGACACAACCTTAAGCTTAAGACCCAGGCTAGAAGGGAGACCATGGGTAGACCATGCTGCCAGAAACCCAGCCATGAACCAACATTCTTTTAGACAACAAAACCCTATAAATAGCCTCATTTGCAAAAGCATCCCTTTGAAGGGAGGAAAACACCAAAAACAAAGCCAAGATGGAATTTCTAATCTTGAAATGTGAGGGGTGTTTTGGGTTTTGGTGGTTTTGTTTGTTTGTTTATTTGTTTGTTGTTTCCTTTTGTATTTGTTTCGTTCTTGTTATTGGGGTGTGCGTGTGTGTGTTTGTTTGTTTGTTTGTTTTCCTATAGAAAATTCATGTCTAGTTCATTAAGTTACATAATATTTGCTATGGGTAATTTTTATTCCAAACCAGTTTTTGCAGCTCTAACCACAATCCTTCTCACCCTGCGCAATCATTTGCTGTCTGCAGTATCAGAGAGTGGTGAGATAATACCCCACAGCCATCAGCTGTAGAGGGATTTTGGGCTGCAGATGTTGGCATTTCCCTTTTGCATGCTTTTCAGTGTGGAGGGAAAGATTTCATATGAATCTGAAAATATTTTGTAAAATAAAATAAAGGAGTGTGGAGGGAATGTCCTAGGCAAGAAAGTGCTATCATTTACAACCAGTAGTAAGGAGCAGTTCTTAGCCTGGATTGTTTGAAAGAATTCTGTGGCTAAACCAACAGAGACCATTATTTTACATGGATCAGGAAGACTGATTTTCCAGCTAGCAAAGAGGGACTTTTTCCCTGCCAATGTAACTGGCAAGGTCCTCTTGAAGCCTGTTGGTGTACTGATGGAAATCAGAAGAAATAAGCAGGAAATAAATGTTCACAGATAAGATACTGACTTATTGGACTTGGGCTTTAGTGTTTATTTGGTGGCATTAAAAAAAAAAAAAATGTTTGTTTGGGTGTTGTTTGTTTGTTTTGGGGTTGGGTTGGGTTGGGTTTGACTGGAGGGGTTTATGTTTGAATATTTTTATTTTTACTGCACTGTGGTGATGCCCATGACTCAGAGTGAGCAGCAGCTGCTCATTGCTGAGCTTCTTGGAGACCCTGTCTGTTTGCCCTGTCTGTTTCCGTGTGGCCGAGCCCATGTTGGAGAGCTGATGGATCTGTCCCCACATCCTCCCAGCCCAGCTCCTTCTCACGCTGAGTTACCTCTGATTCCTCCTGTCCACTCCTCCTCCTGGTGGACACACAGCCCTTGCACCATCTCTTACCAGGCAGCAGCTCCCCACTGCCACCAAAGCACCCCCAAAACCTCTGCACAGGTAACATGGGTTTGTTCTGTACTGGAGGTGTACAAGAGCCAGCCCCATAACAGCAGTAACACCTTGGCTGTTTAATTCACTTGTAGCCTCAGGAGAGGCTCTTCCATGCTCAGCAAATTTCTCGTTAGAGCACCCAACTGCCATCTCCTGTTGCCACCAGATTTGTACAGCATTGAGGTCTTTATTTTGAAAACCTATTAATGAAAATCCTGAAGAAAGTAAATAATGTTGGGGACTGCTTGTGCTGTGGCACAACACCGTTTTGACTGGTATCTCAAAAATACGTTTTTTTTTCTTAAAATTAAGAAAAAAATTTAAATTTTCTTTTAAAAATTTCATTATGGGCTCTATGGGGCATTTTTATAGACTCCCAGAATGGTTTGGGTTCAAAGTGACCTTAAATATCGTCTCATTCCAACCCTGTTCCATGGGTAAGAACACCTTTAACAAGACCAGGATGTTCCAATCACCATCCAGCCTGGCCTGGGCCACTCCAGGCTCACCTCCAGGCTGTGTGCATAGCACCTGGCATGACAAAGAGCTTCTGCGTAGTGCTGGAAGGGAATTTCAAGAAATAGTTTAAATCAGCATTGTTTTTCTTCCTTTGGAGAGTAAATGCAGCAGAAATTCATTGCGTGAACTGGGTTGGTCAGAGGAGATTTCTTGTTATTCATAGTAAAATCTATCTGTGGGAATTTCACAAGCTCTCGTGTAAGATGGGAAACAGCAGCACTTGGTTAATTCAGGCACTGAGATCCCTTACACAACCAGGAGGCTGGTTTCGAGTCTCTGGTGGCACCAAAACACAGGGATGATAACTTTTCTTCTGCCTGCTCCAACTGAAGCACCCCAGTTCTCTCCCTAGTGCCAGGACCTCAGGAACGCCTCAGGAATGGGCAGGGCTGTGATGCTGGGACATCTTGCTGTCAAGACAAGGGATGTACACGTTTTGCTGTACTTTGCAAAACTCCCTCAACTGTGAAACCCCATCCAGGCCACCTCACCCCACAGCCTCCCCCCAGAGCCACCAGTTTCAACATCTGCTCCCTGTGATGCCTACCCGGGGAAGTAAATACAAAAAAGACCAATGGAGAGCTCGAAAGCAGGCTTAAAAATTGAGTGGATGATTCATCCGTGTCTTCTGTGCAAAATACACCCCAACTTCAGCCTCTGCCTCTGTTTTTCCCCTCCCCATAACCCCCAGAAAAGCCCTAACCCTCATGGCTTAGTCCTGTCTAGGCGAGTTTGCGTGTGTCTCTGTATGCCTGTGTATTTTT
>VWZN01008173.1:133629-155169 GCA_013396955.1 Regulus satrapa | reverse complement strand
TTTGTTTTGTTTGGTTTTTTTTTTTTTGGAGGCAGGCATCTGGAATATCGATGGAAAAAACAGTGCCAGAATTTAAGTTAAATAATCCCACAGGTGCTGACCATTCCTAACCACTGAACTCCACCAGGAGGCATCGCACAGATCATGTGGATGCGGCATTTTGGGATACTGCTTAGGGGTGAGCATGGTGGTGCTGAGTTAATGGTGGCATTTAGCGATGTCAGAGGGTTTTCCCAACCTCAACAATTCCATGATTTTGTGATCAACAGCCGAATAAGCAGCAGGTTGTGGTCACTTCTTCTTCAAGACCCGCGCTGTCCCTGCTGCTTTTTCTACTCAGAGCTGGCAGGTTTTTTTGGGCAGGTTTCTGGTGCCTGTCTGCAGCAGGGATGGTTTAATTGCTCTCCAGGCTGGTGTCTCTCGCCGAGGGGCTGGGGGCTGGCTGGACAGGGGGCCGAGTGATGCTCTCTTTCCCCAGCATGGTGCCTGCAGGCAGCGGCTGTGGGAAGAGGGAGCTGCTGCCTCGTAACCGTCCAGGTGATGAATTGTCCCTCGTCCCCGCCGCTGTCAGCCTGACACCACTCACCAGCGCTGAATTAATCCAAACAGCAACGAGCAGCCCGGATGCTGCCAGGGCCTGCTGATGCCCAGCTGATAAAGCAGGAATAGCAGAGCCGCCGAGCACCGTTCCGCCAAGCGCTTTAAACAGCGCCCAAACCAAAATGTGAGTTTGCTGACTATCTGCTTTTAGCACTTGTTGGTTTTGCTGGTGCTTCTTGATGTAAATCCTGGGATTTCTGGCACAACCCCCAGGTTTCTAAGGCAATAATTGAAACTGTCTAAGAAGAAAATTAACTCCATCCCAGCCAAAACCAGGATGTAAACTTTAAAAAAATGAGATAATTTGTCCAAATAACCATTTGGTTCTGTCCGTTTTGTAAAAAAAACAAAAGAACAGCAAACCCAAACTTCACCTAGTAAAATATAAGGAAATCTTCTGTGTAACATTGGAATAATAGAACTTGTTTCAAATTATCTTCCAAAAAATGTTTAAAATGTTTCCCTGGCCAGAGACCTTACTCTGAATTTCAGCCAGCAGCAAATTTTTTGCAGTCAGTGTTATAAATCAAAACTGGGTTTCTAATGAAAGTGCTGACACAACTTTAACTGTAATGGTACTTTCAGGCAAAACTGTAAAGAAATTGGAGCAAGGCACTCAGTACTCTTGTACCATATCCAGAACTGACTTTTTTTACTTTCCTCTTGAGTTTTTTTCTGTATCAGAGCAGTGCTGAGAATAAGTGTAGTCGTCATGTAATGGGGGATGGAGATATCAGCTATACCTAGTGAAATTCTCCAATATAAGCCTAGAAATTTTCCTAGAAATACCAAGAGAAAAAATGGTACATTTTAAAAACCATTTGTTTATGAACTAACAGCTCTGTGTGTGAGTAGCTGCCCAGATCACGCAACATCATATTTGTTTCAGAATGGACAACTGAAATATTAAATATATTAAAACAGAAAGAGTCGCTAATATTCAAAAACTCTTCCTGTTCAAACATCTGTGTAGAGCAGCCTTCTGCTCCAACATTCTTGAGATCTGATTAAAAACTGGGAGAAACTCCAAAATTGGCAAGTGATGTAACTTTGGGAAATCAGTGGTCCCAGGGAAGTCCCTTGTGCATTGAAGCTTGCACAAGCACAGAGATGTTGCAAAAGCCATTGGAACACTTGGGATGTTATAATGCTTCAAAGCGGGTGGTGTTGGGTCTTTTTTTGAAACAATGAAAATTAGGATTCTGGTAAAAATGTGAAACCTCTGAAAAAGCTGTGGTTAGGCAACTATCAGAAGGATTCTTCTCAAAGCGGTCCCACATCCAAAGTGACCTGAAAATTCCCCTGCAACAGTTTAAATATCCCTGATTCTTCTGAGCAGAAATATTTCTGACAGAATAAGGTAATTTTTAGTGAGATTTCACAGAAACAGAAGAAGGTTCTCTACTGGAAATCTCCTTGGTTTGCTACACAGTTTGCTGCTTAATTTCAGAGACTATGATATGTGCATCTATTATCATAAGGATTTCAAGGGTCTTCCCAAGTATCATCAAATGAAGGACTTTGAAATCAATTTCCCCGCCTATTCTCCAAAAATTTTGTTCTAATTCCATTCAAAGGGCAGGACACCATGCTTCCCAAAATCCAGAAACTCAGAAAATGCTTAGGAACATAGTTCTAAGAAGCCTAACAACCTTGTTAACCTTTCTTACAGTGATCAGATTCAGTTGTTCTCTCTCAGAGTTTCGGGATTAAAGATACCTAAGACACAGAGGACACCTGCCAGGACAATGCAAAGCCACTTTTAAAGCTGCTAAATCATTTACAGGAATGAAAAATTATGATCTAGGTGCTGACCCTGCAACGCAGTATTCTGCAGGGAGGATGTGAGCTCCTTATTTCTGCTTTTCTCAACCACAACATGGCATTCACATTATTTTCTATAGAATGGTTGATCTGCATTTATCTCTCAAAGGCTGAATTACTTGAGTTAATGGTTTTATGGGGTGTTTCTCTGTAGGGTATAAACTAGAAGGGAACCAACCTTAACAATTCCATGTTTGGAATGTCTTCCTTTCCCACTGCAATTCTACTTCCATTACAGGGATTAAAGTAGTCCCTCTGTTCGCAAGTACAATGTGTTTGGATTAAAATTCAATGCTCTTCAGAGATGGGTACCTCTGAGGACCACCTTGGAGCCCTCTGAGAAAGACTGTGGCTCCAAATCTCAGCAGCTGGAAGTGGGCAGAGATTAAATCAGTGTCACTGTCCAGTTGGGGTCCTAAACGAGAGTTGCTGGATACCTACTGGTGCTCAATCTTTTTGTCTCTTGAAAACTATTGCTAAGTAAAATAGTGTCACTTGTCCCTTTGCTGACAGCCACCACAGTTTTAAAAGGTGGCAGGAAAATAATTCACAGAGAGGTGTTTCGGGAATAATTGATTTTTGGACTCAAATATTAATAGGAAGGAATGAATTTGTGAGAGTATAAATTTCTTCCTGTATGTTTCAGAATATTTGGTGGCTTGGAAATCATAAGCTTATAGGTGATATGAGACATTTCAAAGGTTCTTCACCAAAACATCTTGCTCCCTTGGAAGATTTTCTAACAAAAGCAAAGGGAAAGTGGAAGTGGTGAGGACATTTCAAGCCAAAAAGGTCCACGCTCTAATGGGCTGAGTCATCTGTTCTATATCCTCATTTATACCCACTGTGAACCTTCTAGAGGAAAAATAAAGCCTTTTTGTTTCAAACAGCGTGACATGGACCATTTTGACTTCTTTCCCATCAAGTGGCAGCACTCTGAATTTCCAAAAAGTTTTGTTGACCTTAAAGTGCATTTCTCCACAAGTAACCCCTTTTCTTTCTTAAACAAGTAGAACACACCTAAAATTAAAATACTTGAAGTTCTTGCCTCAGTGTTAATAAATATCACTGTATGTGTGATATTCTGATTAAACTCTTTGTTTTGTGTTGTGACTTCAGGCCAGTGAGGTAGCTTCTGAGTCCAGAGGCCTGGGACTTTTCATCCTTTGTATGCTGACCTTAACTCTTCCCTCTAAAAGGCAGAGCAAGAAAGGGACATATGGCCCCAGCATCCTCCTATGACTAGCAACAGCAGTAAATTCCAAAGCCAAAGTAGCTGAAATGAGGCAGTTTTAGTAGATTTTTTGTTTGTTTGTTTGACAAAACCTGTGTTTCTGCTGTATCTCTCTTGGTGCTTTTATAAGATCTCACAAAGACCTCTGGATTTTCCAAAATACTGTGTCCAGAATCCTGTTTTTTTGCTTTCAGTCTGCCATCAAAACTTGTGGTTTTATTTCTGTTATATTGACAGGAAAGAAATTTTAATAGAGTGTATTTACTTTATCTGCTTGTCTTTACAAATCACTCTACAATCCCAGGGTTTGGTATGAGACAGAGAGAGAGAGAGAGAGAGAGAGAGCAAGAAGTAGTATTTATAGTAAAACATGGGTAGTCAATAGCATGTGGGAAAACAACTGAATCTGAAAATGGTCCCAAAGGTAATTTGCAAATCTGCTGAAATCCCGAACAAGCTTTGATTTAACCGAAGCTTGAAATGGCTTTTATTTACTGTCTATTGTGGAATAAATGACATCTCATAAACAGGCTTTATCCATTACCAGAGAATGGCGATCACTGTGTTAGGGACATTTTATCCTCTTGATATAAAACAAGATATGCTATAGTGTGTTATTACAAATAGAAAAATCAATGCTGAGACACACACCTCTGAAATTTCATTTTTGCGGAACCCCATTTTCAAAAAATGTATTCTCTAATAAAAATGTCTCCATAACCAGGGGGATTTACAAAACACTGAGCAACAAAGAACAATAACAAACAATGAATAAAGTGGCTCCATCCTGAGTCTTTTTGCTGTACATTAGTCACACACTTGCATACATTTCTGAGCACTGAGCAAAGCTCCCACTAGGCAGGGAGGCAAACCAGCTGAATTACCTTCACTTTTAAGCGCTTTATGGAGAACACAGACTGCATGCCAAGTTGTGCTGGAGAGCAAAACTTTGTGGCAAAAAGAGCCTGATGCAGGGATGGAGTAATCCAAAGAAATAATTCCTTTATTTTATCCAAAGGGTGGATCAAAAAGCTAGCTAAAACCTGGGGTTTTTTTTTTTTGGCTGAGACTGGTGTTGGCAGTTACTTTTTGTTCACAACCTGTCTGATACATTTGCCCCTATTTGCTGTTCATTACTTAATGCTGATTCATAAGACTCTGTTTATTTGATAAATTTTCACCTGAAAGTGCCTGAAAACAGATTTTCTCCAGTCAGTTATGAATTGTTCAGTGTCCACTCCCACTGCATGTAATTGACCCTCCAAAAATGACACTGTAATTGGAGTCTGAGTGGATGCCTGTAAGACTAAAATTACATGAAGTAGCGAATGGCAAATAATGAACAGTGATTGCATTGATCTTTTTTTTTTCCTTCTTAATGCATGATTATTTGTCGCTGGAATTTATGATTCTTCTGAGATTTTGAGATTCATCAATCAAGTGAGTGAAACGGGGAGTGAGTCTTCCCCAATACCATAGTATATGAGCTGTAAATGATTGTGAAGTGACTTCCCTGAACACTCCTGAAAATGCAGATAAATTGCTTTTGAATTATTCAGTTGCCAGAAATCAAGACCAGATAGCCACCTTTGGTGGGTCAACAGTATCCCAGGGACGTGAAGCCAAGCAAGGAAAGAGGGCCCCCTACTCTTGCAGCAGCAGCAATCCCATGGAAATTTACATTTCCCACAGAAAGGGAAGAGTCATTGTCAAACTCAACTGGCATTCCCACCCTTACAAATCAAGGAAATTACATTTCCAAAAAGGGGCTTCTGATTTTTTTATAACCTGGCCTGGGCATTGCTTCAGTAAGTTCACATAGATTAATCCCTCATTTATTTCTAATACTTTTTGTCTAAAATTATCCCATGTCATTAATGTCTCTGGATGAGCACATGCAATGAGTAGCCGGGTTTTCACAGACCCTGAAAAAGCAGATGTCACAGACCAGATATATGACTCTCTCCTCCCTGGGCAGATAAGTGAATTTATTAGGATGACTTGCAAAGTACTGTGATCCTTAATGTAAGCAATCATGATGAGGTCACATTTACATTGAAAATGATCTCATAGCCCCTAGGGCTTGCCAACCAGCACTGGGAAATTATCCTTGCCTCTTGCTGTGGGAAATAGGATTTTTGAGGCTGGAAAACCCCCCCAAGATGATGGGTTCCAACTGTCCCCCAGCACTGCCAAAGCCAGCATTAACTCATGTCCCCAGTGCCACAGCTGAGGAAGTCACGATTCGGGAAGTCACAACAAGGTGCTTCCGTGGGAAGCCTCAGGAGCAGCTGGAGTGGTGATTTTGCTCTGAAGCAGAGTCTCCACAGCCGTTTCAAGGGGAGGTGATGAGCTCTTTAGGCTTTATTTCTAGTGCAGACAAAATTTGCTGAAGCCCAAGACTGGCTACAGTTCCCTGTGGGGAACACTGCCTTTGAGAAATGCATTCAAGGAGAGGTTTGCCTACAGCAGACTCAAATAGGAGCATGTGGGAATGCTTTCAGCATGCAATTAAGAACATTTCCTTGGACTAGAGAAAACCCTTCAGTCTATTTCTTTGTGCCCTGTGTCATGCTCTGGTCCTCCCGTGCCAAGAGTTAAAATGAGGACAGCATTCTCAGTGACTTCAATAAAATGATGGTCTAACTCCTAAACTAATGTATTTCAAATATAAAAAAAATAGAAGAAAAATATAGATATGAGAGATCAGCAGTGGCCTCTCAAAACAAGGCCAGGGTTGGGAATTACAGCTGTCCTGCCTTGTGGAAGGGGCTGAGACTTCAGGCTTAAGGTTGCAATAATGAAAATAAATATAATGCATTTGTAATAAATGCTATAAATGCAATTTCTGGCCAAACCCCCACAAACAGCTACTTTGACGCAGGTCTTGAAAAATATTTTCATTGTTATCACTACATTAAAAATGTATAGGTGTTCATGGTTTGACTTACTCCAGGTCTAAGGACTTACTCACTGCCTGAGTTAGGGGCTGGTAGTGACAAAAGTCATTTGCACCTGGACACCTCAAACCTCTGCATCTGTTCACAGCAATTCAGGTGATATGGTGGGTGTTTTAGGTCCCTGAAACCAAGACACTTCATGTCACTAAAGTGATGGAAAAAATATGGAAAAAATCTGATTTTTTCCTTCCTATGCCATTGGTTGAACCTACATGAGCCAGCACACACAGCCATAGACAGTCAGCCCCATGGGGACTCCTGTAATGTCCAAAACTTTATGGGATACAGTGAGGACACAGACCAGGACTCGATAAAACTTATTTGACAGTCTGCACTACTGCCAGTCTACAAATTTTAGCCATGTGCATGGTGGTTCAGTGGAATTCAGGGGAATAAAATCCCCTTCCACAGGCAGACTAACAGAGTCTGTTTTTAATCTTTCCTGCTCAGAAGATGCTCATCCCTCTGCGTGAATCTCCTTCTGGAATGCCTTTCAGGGGGAATAGTCTCAAAGCAAGTTGGTATGGAGAGGAATGTCAGTCTGTTCTCTCAAAGTGGCAGAACAGACAGTCTCAAATTGCATGAGGAAAGGTTTAGACTGGGTATTAGGAAAGATTTCTTCACTGAAAGGGTGGCTGAGTGCTGGAACAGGCTGCCCAGGGCAGTGGTGGTGTCCCCATCCCTGGAGAGGTTTAAAAGCCTTGTGGATGTGGCACCTGGGGGCAGGGGTCAGTGGTGGCATTGGCAAGGCTGGGGGACAGATTGGACTTGATCTTAGAAGGCTTTTCCAACCTAAATGATTCTGTGATTCTATGAAAAACTCTTTGGTTTGTGGCTGATGGAGAAAAGAAGAAACTGTCTCATTTGGCCTCACCTCTGCCCTTGTTTTACTAACTCTCAGTCTGGTTCACTGTATTCCAAAGCCTTTTTTATTTCTTTTTTTTTCTCCATTTGATACTCATGAACAATTTGGGACACGTTTCTACCCAGCACTGACCCCTCGCCAGGACTCACCAGGCCACAGTGAGTCCAAATGAGATACAGATCTGCAGATTGCATCTCTTGCTGGAGATGCTCATGCATATGGATCAGGCTGCCTCCTCAGGTGGGGATGAGCTTTGCTCACAGAGAGTATTTAAGGAGTGAATGCCTAATAGAAAACTTTGAAAGACACTCTGCTTTTAGAAACAGTTCTGCTTGCACCTCCAATACACAACATTGCTCTTCATTTCTTTGCTATCACGGAGAACATTTGCATGAAAATAGGATTGTCATTTTTAAACATTCATCTGTTCTTGCTGCTTGTTGCTTGTTTGGAGACTTTATGCCAGTGGAGCCCCAAGCCAGTGGGTGGATGGGAAATAAATGGGTCAGGGATGGGAACAGGAGGTCTGGGGGAACGTAATGACTAATTTGTATTTTGCTGATGGATTGTTCAGGTAATTTGTACTGAGGGAACATGCCAGAGTGAGACAAGAAAAGAGTCTAGCAAGTTTGAATCCTTTACCTTCTGCAGGTGCCTACACTCAGGCATGATAACACACTACTGACAAAAATCCCTGCTGATCCCAAAACTTGCCTCCAGTGCTGGCCAGAAAGGACACAATAGGGAGGAATATAAGAAAAAGCATATTGAGCTACTATCCTACATTTTCTGCCTTCAACAGCTCATGGCTCAGGACTCTCTGAGCCAGAGCTGATGTCTGGTAGTAAGAACTTTATAAAGGAGCCCACAGGGGATTTCTACTTTCACATTTTTCTGCAGTACCTTTGTGGACTGAAAGAAACAGTCTGTATGGAGGAGTTTCCCAGAGGAGCTGTGTGGGACATTGGGAACCATTGTGCTGGGTTGGGCAGAGAAGACAGATTTTTTCTTTAGCCAGTCTTCTCCTCCAAGAAGGGTCTTTATTAAAGGTATCTGACTTACCAGATAGTGAAAACAAACAAAAAACCCAAGGACAATTCAAGTATCCAATGTTAAAAGAAGGTTCAGGTTACTCTGGCCTTGGAAAGATTATGGATTTGACTTTGGTCTAGGGTAGAATCTAGCTCAAAATAAGCTGAAACAGCAAACTCGTTTCACCCCTTGTATCAGTTTTGTGTTTAAACTTAGTGAAGGTTTTGAAGAAAAACTCTTGGATCTTATGGGACAGGTTTGTCTCAAGACATTAAAAATCCTCACATTCTGACCCAATGAGGAAGAGTGAGCCAAAAGATCCTTGTGGACAAGGAATATTTGCCAAATTCCTTGGCAAAAAAGATATGAAGGACAACAGCGCTGAAGTACAGACTACAGGCTCTTATCCTAGGAAAGCCACTTATGTGAAGGTCATATTTAGAATGTCACTGTGAAACATCAAGATTTTGATGTGACATGCAAATTTGGACGTGACATGAGATCGCTTTGAGCTTTTTCCATGACTTGCTGCTCACCTCAGCACCGACTCACACTGCAGGAAAGCATTTTGCTGCAAAACGTTGAGTTCCTCCTCAGAAATTGGTCATTAGGCTTCAGAGTTAACACTTGAGATAACTGGTATGGGGAATTGGAGAGGCACAGTTCCCACACTGCTTCATACAAGTAGCTCCAGGGTTTTTTTAGGGTTCTTTTTCACGACTTTCACAGATCCATGCACACATCAGATGACTCTTCCAGGAGTGAAGGAATTAGGATGAATGTGTCCTGTCCAGTCTCCCAGCTAGATGTGATCCAATTTGGCAACAGCAGCCAGAGCTCACACAGGCACCTCCTCCAAATACAATAACAATCAGAAGAGCATTGTTTTGGTACAATATTATGTGTTGTATTATGAGTCTGTCCTGTTACACAGCCAAAACTCTTCACCCTACCCAGGACACCATCTAACACTGCACCTGAATGGGTATAAACACAAATTAACTGATGATATACACTTACAGATTCCTTCAGTAAGCATCCGTGGCAAGCTTAGTGTCCAGACAGTTTTGTCAGGAAGAGAAATCAAAGACATTTCATTTCATCACTGATTGCCTCAGCTGTCTCTCTGTAATGCAGTGGTGACAAGCGTCCTTCCTGCTGCCTGGCTGCATGTTGCACTGCTCACTTTTTTAAAGCTGTTTACCACAGAAAAATGTTTAAGTAGGATTCAGATATCCCTCGGCAAAGAGAAAGAGGAAAAGAAAATATGAAGGAAGAAAAAAAAAAGCCTTTCAAAATATAAAACAGGAGTTGCTGCAGGCAAAGATGCCTTTGAGCAGTCTCAAGCTAAGACTTTCCATTTCCATGTAAAAATGTCTGTCGAAAGGGCAAGCTACATTTACAATGAGCAAAGTTTTATAGCTTACACAGGCCTGAGCACCTGCTAGGAAGATGGGGAAAAGATTCAATTTACCTTTGGGTTGCAATGCTCAGATTCCCATTTAAAAGTCTAAGACCCTTGATTATTTATTGATGTCTTTCTCTTCATAGCTGTCTGCATCNTTTTCTGGGGTTTTGTTTTTATTTACAGGAGGAAGGGAAGGCAGCATCTAAGGCATTTAGAATAATGCTCTAAAGCAACCTACATTTTACAGTGAAGATGCTTCAAGTTCCCATAAGGCAGTGGCAGACAAAATTTAACAGCAAAATCTCTATCCACATTCCCTTCCCCTCTCTTACAAAGCATAAAAGTGAGCAGCTTGTACATTTTCCTTAACTTACAGGAGGCAAGGAGACTTTTACTGAAGACATCTAAAAAGACATTACAAGGCACCTCTGGCAATGAAATGAGTATTTTCTTATTTCAGCAAGAAGAACAGAAACTCTGATTCTTCTTTTTTCACAATAATAAGAGCCACAGTAAAAGAAAAAAAAAAACCAAACCAAAACAAAAAACCCTAATCAACTGGTATTGCAATTAATTTTTATACTTGTAGCACCCTGGAAAATCAAACCTCTTGTGCTGTTCAAAAGCAGAGAAGCAAACACTAACTCAAAGGGTAGTTTATTTGCTTATTTTAATTTTCTGAGAAAAAAGAAAAAGCATTTGTAAAGGGAATCTCATACTGGCCTACTGGTAAAAGTGCAAACATACCTGCTCCACTTTCCAGCATCAACTGTCAGTTAACAAAGGTGATATTAACAATCACCTTTATTACTAGATATTCACAATCACCTAAACTACTAGAAACGGGTTTTTGATGGGAAAATGGACCCAACTCAGCAAGTCAACCCAAGGGGAAAATCATTAGGGGTTTGTATGTGCCAAAAGAGGGATTTTGTTAATCAAGGAGCTAGAGCAGACCATGGCATGGCCATCTGCAGCCATGCAACATGCTCATCCTCCAAGGGCAGAGGAAGGAGCCCTGGTGGCGGCTGCCAGAAGGAAACACACTCGGCTGGAGATGGATCCTCATCCTTTTAACACTGCCCTTCCCTGGCGTGCTGGGGACCCCCAGAGATCAAGGCCTTCGGTGACCTTCAGGTGAGGGAAGAAATCCTCAGCCACAAAGCTTCAGTAGTGCAGAGGATCTGCACACGTGGAGGTCCAGAGGTGCCCTCAGCAGCCAGTGCAGGAAGAGGCCTTTCTCAAAATGAGGAATGGGCTGGAACTTAGCATTAATCATGGGGCTCAAAAGGCTTTTATTGTCTGGGACTAACCTCACCTAAATTTCTCTACCCTGGCCTGACTGCTTTAAGTGTCCTTTTAGTCAGTGGAAAGGGGACCTCAGGGCGTGACTCCGACCTACCTTGGACATCCCAAGGGAGTGAATCACGGCTGTGCCACGCCTGTCCTTCCCTGGACTGAAGATAATTTGTGGCAACAGCTCAGGTGTCTGGTGCTCCGGAAGTTACAGCAGGACAGCAGTGAACCTCTCCACCAGAGAGTGGCTGAGGAGGGCTGTGAGCCAGCCCCTTGCAGGTGCACCTTCCTCCTTGCTAAGGCAAAACCTCTCCAGCTCTGCTCCACGTAATCTTTTTTTGGCGACAGCAAGCAGACTGCAGGAGTTTTGCTCAAGCTGTAATGGAGATGTGCCTGGGTTTTGCATGGGCAAAGACATCTCTGGAGTTACAAGGCTTCACAGGAGCTCTTGGGGAGGGTGGGGGGTGTGGTGTGTCTTGCTCAACTGTGAGCATCCAGCATGTCTGGGGCTTCCTGAATCATAGAATCCAAGCATAAATTGGAAGGGACCTGAAGTTCATCTCATCCACAGGCAGGGACACCTTCCACTAGACCAGGCTGCTCCATCCAGCCCGGCCTTGGACATGGACACTCCTGACAGTGATTGAATATTGCTGCCAAAGCTGACAAATAGCACTCCCGGACAGGATATTTATGATTCAGATTGTGAAATTAAGTAACTGTCCAATCCATTTATCAGCACGCTCACAATTACAAAACAAGTGAAGAAATAATAGTTATTGCAGTAAAATTGATTATCACCATGCACACCATTATGGCAAGTCACAAACCAGGAAAGGTGGCAGATTACTGTTGTAATTTGTTACTTGGTGAAAATGGGAATTTCTGGGAGGGGATTCATGTCTGATAGAGGGCTCATGCGGCTCTGGGGATGGCACAAATGTAGGACAGGAAATTTACCCTGCTGATCTTCAGGTCTGCTCTCTGGATCACGGAGGTCCAGACATGGATTTGTGGATTTGGTGCACGTCAGAGCCCAGGGACTTTGGAGCTGCTGTCCCAGTGGCACCAGGAGAGGCAAATGTGTGACTTGCTTGAATCTGTGTTTGCAGAAGTGATTTTCAAAGGAGGTTTTCACACGTGTTGTGGGTCCCAGACACTTCCAATGCCACTCCTTTCTTCCCAGGGTGGGAGTTAATAGGAACATGCATTAACGTTAACACCTCTTTATTGACACGCATTCATTGCACTTCTCTTTAAACACCACGAGAGCAAAACCCAGAAGAACTGTTCAGAGAAGAGTGACTACATTTAGAAAAGTAAAACAAATACCATTACATGGAGTGCACTAAACCCAGGTAATTAGTAAAATGATGTCATGGGCACTCTATTATTAATAGTGCACACACAACTTAGGTTGTTCTCCTACCGATAGTTTCAAAGAGGTATTCACAGTCTGAAATAAGTCCAAATGTCCTTCTATTCCTTGTTCTTCCATTTATATTGCAGATATGCCTGTATCTAAACACACATTTCACTTGAAAATAGAACAGACTGTAAAGACCTCATTTTTATGTATACATAAAAACCACATTAATGCCTCTCAGTTATGAGAAGGGCAATTGTTCATATCATAAAAGTAGGCTCTGAAAAAAAAAAAAAAATTAAGCCCCCATCTGATTTGAAGAATGCATATATGTCAGGGGTTTATGGAAGACATCCCTCAGTGCATTTCTGAAGCACAGACTTAACTATTGACTGCATGAAGTATTTTGTGGTCGGAGATATTTCTGGTCGGTATTTTTCCTGGATGACTTCTTACTCCTTTTTAAAATCCAGCTGTGCCAAGCAGGAGAAATGAGGGAAATCTGGTGTTAGAGAGCATGTGATTCAGCTGGATTTTGGCTACACTGTTTTCTCTGAATGAAAGCACCAGGTTTATTCACTAGATTAAAAACCTTTAAACGGTTCCATTTTCCTGCCCTCGTGATCATTGCTATTGATTACTGTATGTTCATGAATCTATTTTGTACAGCCCTTGTTTAATATTTAAGAGACATAAGGAGCAGCGTGTTGTAATATTTAAGAGGTTAACTTATTGCAGAGAGATAAAGAAAAGGCACGGCTCCAAATGAGGTGGAAATTTGGTCCATTTTATTGATGTGCTGCAATATACATTTAGGGATATACACTGCACTGTAGTATAGATACTTTTATTTTATTTTTTTTTTTTTTTTAGAAAAAAATAACATGATAAAATAGTGGTTATATCTGAGGCCTTTTATCTTTAGTAGAGACAGTGGCAGGGTCCTCAGGCACCTGCCTGAGGGTGTGGTAGCAATCAAACCCTGCATGTCAGCCTGTGTGCTCCTCCTCTGTGTGTGTCCCAGACTCATCATGCTGCATTACAGCTACCACTTTTTTCATGGTTATGCATCCAACTTGGAGTCTGGGGTGAAAGATCAGAAGGAATCTGGTTTGACAACAAATATTGTGTCCTGCCTTGGCACTGGCTGTGCAACAGCTTGTTTTGCAGCATCCTAACCTGCAGATGCAGGTCAGACAAGCACATCTGCCAACAGGTACTTTTATTTCATATTGTCATGGCTATAAAAGCTTTGCATACCTTTAAAAGGGGTGTCCGAGTTGAGGGACTGATTCTGATGCTCAGAACAGCAGAATTTTTTCCATGTTAGTTCAGGGTCCATAAATGTGATTCTTTCCAAGGCTGTGGAAATGCTTGGGCATAGAACTGTAGAATCACAGAATGATTTGGGTTGGAAGGGACCTTGTCTTGTTCTTCCCCCCTGCCGTGGACACCATTCTCATTATTCTAACACCATGTTTTGTTTTATTTAGGCACTACTAAAGCAGAAGGCCTGAAACCTGCCCAAGTGTTCTGCAGAGGAAGAATGAAGTCCAGGTGGGGCTTGTCACTTCTGACTTCAGGAAAAGCAATTATG
Organism: Regulus satrapa; assembly: GCA_013396955.1. Classification (NCBI taxonomy): domain Eukaryota; kingdom Metazoa; phylum Chordata; class Aves; order Passeriformes; family Regulidae; genus Regulus; species Regulus satrapa. The sequence continues at coordinate 140,987 of VWZN01008173.1, read as the reverse complement.
ATTTGCAACAGGACATAAAAAGATCCTACACAGAGAAAAGAAGAAAGAAATAATTCAGAATTATCTACAAAGTCTATGGATGCTCCCAGGTCTATAAGTTGTCATAGAACAATTTTTAGGTTCAAGGGTCAGAATAATGTAAACTCATAAAATCATGGAATTGTTTGGGTGGAAAGGACAGCTTGATGATCCCAGGTTGCTCCAAGCTCCATCCAGCCTGGCCTTGGGCACTGCCAGGGATCCAGGGGCAGCCCCAGCTGCTCTGGGCACCCTGGGCCAGGGCCTGCCCACCCTCCCAGCCAGCAATTCCCCATTGCCAAGATGCCATCTGTGCCTGCCCTCTGGCCCTGGGAGCCATTCCCTGGGTGCTGTCCCTGCGGGCCTTGTCCCCAGTCCCTGCCCAGCTCTCCTGGAGCCCCTGCAGGCCCTGCCAGGGGCTCGCAGCTCTCCCTGGAGCCTTCTCTTGTGCAGCTGAGCACCCCCAGCTCTGCCAGGCTGGCTCCAGAGCACAGGGGCTCCAGCCCTGCCAGCAGCTCCGGGCCTCCTCTGCTCTGGCTCCAGCAGCTCCACGCCTTCCTTGTGCTGTTGGCCCCAGGGCTGGGGCAGCTCTGCAGGTGGGCTCTCACCTGGGCACAGGGGCAGAATCCCCCCTGCCCTGCTGCCCCCGCTGGGGCTCAGCCCAGGCATGGGGAGGGATTCAGGGAGCCAGAGCACATTGCCAAGACATGCTGAGCTTCTTTTCCACCAGAATCCTCAAGGCATGGGAGAAGTGAATTTGATGTCTGGTGCCTACATGCCTGCAGCTCCTGTTTGTGTGTACACATGTTTACCTTGGCAAAAGGTACTTGGCATTTTCAGCGTATTTGGGATGCAGTGGGGTTTAGCCGCCCCTCTGTGGGCTGTTCATGCCCTCCATCCCTGGAGTGGGTGAGCTGACTGATACATTTATTCATGTTACTCCTTGGGAATTTAGGGAAAGTGATGACTGTCATTTGACAGAAAAGGAACCAAGTAGCTTGAGGACAGATTGTAAATGGTATTTAAGAGACTTGCTTAGTTTTCCATTGAACTCAGAGGTAATTAGGCACCTCAGATTTAAGAAATCTGGTCCTTGGTGGCTTGAGTGAGGTCTGCTTTAATGCTAAACTCCTAAAATTCTATTTCTCAAGGCTAAAGCAGGTGCTTCAACCATGGGCTGGACTGTTCTGTTCCTTGAGTGTACTGTGTAGGAGTGTACAACAGATTTTAATGAGATTTTGTCCCTTTTGGGGACTGGAGCTTGTTAAACACCAGTAGAAATGAGCAGACGTCCTGCTCCAGTGCCTGGTACTGAGCACCAACATTAACAATGGGTCAATAAATACTTTTTACCTCATTTTTCCTTGCAAAACATTGTCCACAAAACTCACAGGTTGCTGTGGAGTGATGTCAGGTAATTAGTATGTGATTAAGGGTAATTAATGTCTAACTGCAGTCAAGTTTATAACATGAAATTGTGCTGCTTAGGTTGAGAATTCTAAAATTCTCAGGAATAGAAATAAAAAAGATGACTAATTTTCCGAAGACTGCAGTAAAACAAGAATCTTCACAACAGCTCTTGTAGGGAAGGTGCTGTCACTTGGTATAAGGTTTTACACCATGGGGTGCATCAGATTCTGGGGAAAATGGCAGAGAAGAAAAAACTTTTGTGGAGATTTTAAACTCAGGGGTCTGATCTGCAGGGTGAAGTTTGCAGTTCTGCAGCTGTGGTGGCAGCCAGCAGCGAGTGGTCCCTACGGTGGGTGTTGACTGGAGATGTTGGGGGCAGCTGAAGAAAGAGGTGTGAGAGAGACCTCACCACATCCCAGGCCGGGATCCATCCTTGCATCCAACGCCCAGGGATGTTGCACAAATCCAGGCAAGGAGTGGCAGGCAGGAAATCCCTCTAACAAAATTTTCTTTTCCAGCCCCCAAACCATGTTCTCCTCCTCTTCCCCAGGCAGATCATGGCATTCTGCTCAGGGAGCAGTGCGGTGGGTGCAGTCAGACTCCCTGTCATCCAGGGATAGCTCCCGCAGGAGCAGAGAGATTTGCAGCTAGATAGAACTGTGCCTGGTGAGTTATAACCACTCCTTGTGGCTGCAGGATCACTTAGACAAAAAAGTCCACCTGATGAAATGCTGTGCCTGCAGTGCCACACCTTCCCTGAGCGGGCAGCGCCAGCCAGGACCACGACAGTGGTTGTGGTGATGAGCTGATGTGCCCATGGCGTGTGAGGGGTTATGCAAATGCTCTCCTTTGCTGGACTCAACCCACACTACCCAGGGCAGCAGAGATTTCCAGACATTTCACTCCAGTCAAGCCCCAGTATGGATTGTTCCCGCTCCTAAGCAAAGCTTGGGGTAGGTTGGTGCCTCGAGTTGTTTCCTCTCTCTCCCACAGATGAAATAAAAAAAACCTCTGGAGCACTTTAATGAAACAGTTTGTCCTTATTAAGTTGAAAATAGAAATACACCTTTCCCCCATTGGAGACATAACCGGAATGGCACAAGGCTGTGGAGTTTTATTATCTTGGTCTCACTTAAAATACTAAGAGCACCTTCTTTAAGAAAGTTTAAGAGAAGTTCTATAAACCATGTCTATATATAATCCCTTTTGTAAGCATCTAGGAAACTGCAGGACGGAAAGGTTGCCTGCCAGACCTCAGAAAGCAAATACTAATTCAGCAGTCTAGTCACTCTGTCAAACATTTAGTGTATCAGGGTTGATTGTTCCCTGGTAGGTATAGCTCTGGTATATCCGCCAGGCCTTTTGTCATGTTAACTGCAACCGATCAATGGATTGAGGTCAGGACTTCTGATGTAGGTGCAAGCTTAGAGGGAAAAAAGTCTCAAAGATTCATTTTTTCTCGTCTGGTAGCACTCCGGTCACTTATTTTTTCTCAGTTAGCCTCTGCTGCTCTAAAGTGGATATTGATCAGTGCTTTAATGCAAACCTGTCAAATTAATTTTGCAGAGCTGGGATATGACTGGCCTAAAATTGCTTCTGCATCTGTTCTCTGCAGCAAGCCTATGAATTTTAATCATGACCAGAATGGGCTGTTGGCTTTTTTTGTTAGAAACTTGAATAGGAAAGGTTTAAACTGTAAATGCCATGAAATGATGCTGTTTTGTTCTTTTCAGAAACTCATGTGGCTGAGGTCAAAGAAATTATTATGTCTGTGCATTCTTGTCAGATGCTCGGGGAGCTGTGCAGGGTTTTCTTCTTTTGCAAAGCAAAGCAAAGGTATGTAGTGAGCTTGTTAAACATTCCCAGGCCAATGAGGGAACAGCAGGCTTCGTGTCTCCTGCAATGCCAGATACATTAGTATTAATGTACAATTTCCTCTCCAGCCCCCACTCTATGATCTGATTATTCCTGATAACTTTATCTCACAGGATGGAGAAGAAGACAAACTGGGAGAACAGCATCTATTTCTTTAATACAAATTGAAAAAAAAAATAAATTAAAAATCAGAGCATCCCACACACTAGCATAAGGTGAGTGTGGCTGTCCCTGTAATGGCAACCTTATGGACTGGGGTTAAATGCAGATGGTTACAGAAGTTTTTCTTCACCATGCAAAACAGTGGATTCTTCTTCTCTTCATCAATCGAGACAGAGTGTACAGTGCTATGTTGTGATGTCAACATCATGCAAAGTAAATAATGAATTTTAAACTTTGCTCTGCACAGACGAGACTTGTTCATAGGGGGGGAAAAAAGAAAAAAAGACATGTCAAGTTTAATCTGCTTTGGAAAACCTGCAATCAGGCAGGATTCATCCTTCACAGCTCAAACAGTGACATCGACCATAACAGTTTGATTTTGTGCTGGCTCTTTCTCCAGGTGATTTGAAAGCATTCAGAGTATTAATTATTAAGTGCTGCTTGATCCCTGAGAGGTGGTGGAGAATTTGAAACTGATTTTGGCACTGAAAAAGCTGACACTTGAGGTGGGAGTTGGAGCAAACCCACCTCCTGTGGTGCTGGAGCAGCCTGGGAGCGCTCCCAAGGGCAGGTCCTGGGTCTGAGCTGAAGGAATAGCATCAGCTGGCTCGTGTCTGAGACCTTACACCTCTCCAGCTATTTCAGAAGACAATTTATAACTACTGCCAGCAGTGTCAGCCAACAAAAAGATCTATGCTTTTCCCTGGTGAAATAACTGGCAAAACCTGTATTAGCTACAGCAGTGCAGAACTAGAGGGGAAGGGCTGATCTGGGAAACTCCTGGCTTGATCTCCTTCTCCATCCAGCTGTTCCCTGGCACCCACCAGTATCCAAAACCTTGCAACTTGTAAGGGTTTGACGTGGCCAAGTCCTCTATCAATAAAGTTCTCAGGAAGGATGGTTGTATGAAAGATTTCAGCTGTTGGGGCCAACTCTTCTGTCATTCCTCTGACTTTTAATATTGTTTAAGGAAATCACTGTGTTTTATCTGCACCTTTGCAACACTCCAGAGCTCCAGCCAGGCCCAGAGCTCAGAGTGATCTCTAAAGAGCAAAGGTAATGATGGGAAAGAGGAGAAACCTTTGGCATGTCCATCTGAAATTATTTATGAACAATCTGCAGAAATGTGTCCTGGTATATGAGCAGAGTGGGAAATCAACCAGCCCCACAAAAGGTCATTGCTGCTAAAGTCACACAATTTTTGGTGTCTTGGAGGTATTTCCTCATATCTCCTAGCATGCCTCTGCAATTTTTTTGCAGGTGGCCATGGGACACACCTGGGGTCCAGTGGTGGAGTTTGTGACTGAATCACAACCAGGTTTTACATCTAGAGACCTTAATCCTCTCCTACCTCTGTGGTACAGACAGGAAACCAAGACCTTTGCTGCTCCCCAAAAGGCTTGGAACTGAAACACTAGGTAAATTGGGAAGGCAGGCTGTAGCCCAGGAGGTTGTCAGGGAGGACAAGTGGAATGGTCCCCTCTTCTATTTCAGACCAATTTCAGATGCAATTAGGTTTAAATGGTTCCTGTCATAATATTTAACTCCACAAGAACAAAACGAGGAGTTCACATGCACTGATTTATAAACCACTTCTCTTTCTTTCCATTTTTCATTGGGAGGGTGGGCAGGCCCTGGCCCAGGGTGCCCAGAGCAGCTGGGGCTGCCCCTGGATCCCTGGCAGTGCCCCAGGCCAGGCTGGACACTGGGGCTGGAGCAGCCTGGGATGCTGGGAGGGTTCCTTGTCCATGCAGGGGGAGAAACAAGAAGGGCTTTAACATCCTTTCCAGCCCAAACCATCCTGTGGTTCTGTGACTCTCTGCTGGAATTTCAGCTGTGACAATACCAGTGCTGCTTCTCGCCTGTGTGACTCGCATGAAACACCTAAATGTTGCATTAGCTTTGACTGAGAGTCTGGTTTGGAAGTCTCCAGAGGTGACTCCTCACTAAGCCATGGAGATGAAAGGTAGATGGGAGACGCTGAGGGTGTCCTGCAACTCAGTGGAAGATCCATCTCACTGGGTAGTCTGTAGGGAAAACCGACTGCTTTGAATGGTGCAAACACCTATTTTGTAGGGGGGGAAAAAAAGCATTTCTTTCCCCCTTTTTCAAGATGAAACCCTGTGATGATGTTCTGGCTCCTGCAATGTCAGTGGTAAATTTCCCACAAGCTTCCCAGGTGGTAAGATTTCAACCCCAGTCTGCAACTTGTTAAAACTAGAGACCGTGACTGACTGTCCATCTTACATCTTCCCTGTCTGCTTCACAAAATTTGAACAAATAATGGGCTTCATTTTGTTGGGCTGGTACAAATATCAGAGAAGCTTCTGTTCAGGTCAAACCCAAGAATTTTTTTTTTTTCTAATTGTTTGGATTAAATGTAATATAATAAAATTTTTAGGTTAAGTCAAGATAGAATATTTGAGTCAACCCAAAATGAGTTGTTTATTTCAGAAGATATTTAATGTCTATGAAATCTTCAGGGTTTTCTTAAGAGACTAAAAATGTGTTTTTAAAATGAAAAATGAAAAATGAAATAGCTTTTCCAAATAGATTGTTTGGGCTATTTTTTATTTTGTCTGTATGTGTGGTGCAGTTTTTTCCTGACATCATGAATAATTTTGGACCTTTCAGTAAAATTATTTTTTGTCAACTATGTCTACCTCCTGCTATAGATTTGACTTATTTCCAAGCAACAAAGGTTCATTTTTTCAGTCCTGGAAGATGAAACTTCATTCTTCTGGCAGCTTCAGCAAGAGAAGACTTTAAAAAGGCAGTTGGTGGGAATTGCTTAACTTTTTTTGTTTGTTTGATTTCAAAGAAGTCTGTAGGGATCTACTCTAACAAAGGGTTTGACAGTCTACCTTTCTTTTGGGAAATAAATTTGCAATTCTATAATGACACACACATTTTTAAAGTCCTCTGCCCTTGGCTTGTATCTTCCACATTTACAGACCTCTCTGGGTTTCTACTGCTTGGTTACACATTGACCCTTAGAAATTCCCTGTTGCTTGATTCAAACACCACACATGCAGCACCTGAGCCCTTTGATATTACCAATGCCATCCTCTGAAGTGACAAAAGAAAAGAGCCTTTCCCCACACTGACAGATGCTAGAAGTGATTTGACCATTCACAGGTACTAGGCTACTCCAGAGGAGAGAAGGGTTGTGTTGGAGAAAAATGGAGCTGATAGAAATTGTCACTTCAGAGCCTTCAGAGCTGATCTTAAACTACTAGAGCTAAGGGAATCACCAAAGACAACCTTGTTTTTCTGCTTAAAAGTCATTGTCTTTTGCTGTAGGATAGGAAAGATGTTAGAGAAGCAGATGCTGCTTCCCAGTCAGAAGTGACTTTCCTGTAGCTGGAGAAGATTTTAAAAGAAACTGCAAATTATTTCTTCAGTAAGAACCCTGTTCTGTTCCGCAGACAAAAAGAAAAACATGTGAAGCTCTCTGCAAGTGAGCACAAAGTTAGCCACTGCCCTTCAAACCCCAGTGATTCCACTGAGTCACAGCAGCCCAAAGCGCAGCAGAGCCGAGGCACGGCTCACGCTGCTCCCGCGGTGGCACGCTGCATCCACCGTGGCACTGATGGATTCGGCTTCTTAGGGGCCAGATCCACCTATTAATTGGCACTGGGGTGGCATTGTAGGCTGTCAGCAGCCCCAGCTACCAGCTCGAAGGATATAATTGTATTGTAAATGCCACGTGTGAGGGTGATGGATACGCGCGTCTCTGCAGTCTGACTGCTGGGATGTACGGGGCAAGGCATCCTCTAATTCGCCACCAAGAGGGTCTCTTGCACTGAACAGCCTCTCTTAAATCAAAGTCTTCAACCCTGCTGAAGGTAGGTGCGGGGAGGGGGAGAGCTGGAAGAAACAAAGTAAGACGA
>VWZN01008173.1:49511-91263 GCA_013396955.1 Regulus satrapa | reverse complement strand
GGGGGGGGATTCAGATTTTACCTTGTACTGGAGGCTTGTGGTGTACTTCAGAGATGTGCAAATATAGTCATGCACTCTATATTCAGTCAAAAAAAAAAAAATTATGTATGAAAAATGTTCTTATGAATGAGAGATAATTCTTATGTATGAAATAAAGTGTATGGATACACATTCTCATGTTTTTATGCTAATTTGCTCCTTAGAAGTAGAATAAAAAGACACATGTGAGTGCCAGAGGGCAGGGGCAGATGGGACATTGGGAATTGGGAATTCCTGTCTGGAAGGCTGGGCGGGCCCTGGCCCAGGGTGCCCAGAGCAGCTGTGGCTGGCCCTGGATCCCTGGCAGTGCCCAAGGCCAGGCCAGACAGGGTTTGAAGCAACCTCCCCTATTGAAGGAGTCTCTGGAGGTGGAACTAGATGATCTTTAAAGGTGTCTTCCAACCCAAACAATTCTAGGATTCCTTGAGAAAAATACGTGGAGATGCATGCCAATCATGGCTTGTATGCCATAGGGACATTATGGGTGGATTGCATACATAAACTGCACTATACAGTGTTATGTTTATCNTTTATGTATATATAAATATATACAATTATATCATATATATATATATAAAGATGCAATACATATCATATATATTTTTAATATATAATATCACAGGTCGGTGGGCCCCTGTGCAGTATGGTGGCTGTGCTTGAGTGAGGAGTGCTGTTTTCCCATGCAATCACACTGCTGAGTAAATCACGGCTGATTACAGCACCAAGCCCTGTCTCACAGAACCCAGGCTGTGCCTCAGTTTTGCAAGACCTGGTAGCTGATCTTGTTCCAGAACAACCCCTGGTAGGCAGGGGGGGATTTCTCCTCCCCGTAAATTGGTGTCCCATTGGGCTCTCTGAGTCTGCAGAGCTGTTTGCCCAGAATGGGGCGTGCAGACCCGAGCCCTGGCTTGGGCAGGACTCGCAGTGCAAGGGGCCTACGTGATTGTGATAGGGCAAGGCTGAAGGATTATTAATTGTGATTTCCATACATGCCTCCTTTGCAACTAACTCAGCTTCTCCTCCTGGGAAAGTTCCTTTTCCATTGTTTTAGGACCCTCTCTTTTCTTGCTTGCTTGATTCCGTTCTTTCCTTTAGCAGAGTATCTCTAATCATTGTCTTGTGTCATTATCATTATCTCTTTTTATGATCTTTAGTTACGATGTCAAAGAAGAGAAAAATGAGCTCAGTCTTCTGGCATCCTAACACATATTGATTTCAACAGCAGCTGCCACGAGACCTTCACATATGATGGATTGCTGCTAGACTGATGCAAAAAATACCCACATAAATAAAAGTTTTTACCAAGGAGAATAATCAGTGATTGCATAACTGCGTTTAAAATATTATCATATTGACCAGCAGCCCAGGCAAGCTCAGGGAGTGAGCTTATCCTGGACTAATATTCTCCAGCATAAGCTGTAAGAGATTGTTTTGAAGACTCTGTTTCAAATAGCTATTTCATTAACTATACCTTGGATTTTGGGGGGCTTCCTTGAGCCTGGAAATGGAAATAACCCAGTCTAAGCATAAGGCATCTTGCTGGTATCAGCCTTTGCTCTTTGGATCACAGAGGAAAGGAGGATGAAGATATTCCTTGGGTGGAAAAGGATCATATAGATCTTCCCCATGGCCACATGTTTTGCCCCATTCTGGAAGCACCAGACATAGGAAATGCATCACCCCAGGCAAATGAGGAACTGGGAAGCATCCAGCCAGTGCTGTGGGCAGCAGAATGATCCTAGAGGTGCTTTCCAGCCCTAACAGTCCTGTTATTCTATGTTCCTAAGGTCCTTGAGAGGATGCTGGGCACTGCAGGTTTTCTGGGTTGCATGGAAGGTTCTTGTGGTTGATCTGCCTCAGGAGGGTCTGTAAATGAGCTCTTTGAAAAGCCCAGGAGCTGAAGGCAGTTGGGTTTTCCTCGAATACAGCTTTGGGGGAACATCTCTTGGCTGTCTCTCATCAGCATTGCAGGCCTGGGGGCTGCAAGGCCAGATTAGGAGGGTGAGAACAAGGTGAGCTGTTTAATTTAATTTAGGGCTGGTCTCCTCTCCCTGGTAAGAAGGGACAGGACAAGAGGAAATGGCCTCAAGTAGCACCAGGGAAGGTTTAGATTGGACCTTAGGGAAAGTGTCTTCAGCAAAATGTTACCCAGCCTGACACAGCTGTCCAGGGTATTGATAGTGTCCCAGTTCCTGGAGGGATTTAAGAGCCATGTGGAGGTGGCCCTGGGGACACGGGGCAGTGGTGGCCTTGGCAGTGCTGTGGAGTGTTTGGAATTGATGATGTGAAAAAGCTTCTCCAATCTCAACAATTCTGGGTGGGTTTTTTTTTTCTCCCAAGCCACTAGCATCAAATCTCTGGATTCAGTCCTGGCTTCCAAAGGAAAAAAACAATATAATAGAATATTTTATTGCAGTTTTTCTTTCCCATTCTCTTCTGTTCTATTCTGGAGGCAACCTCAGCCAATCCTCTCTGAATTGCATCTTTCTAGTTTTCAAAAGGGACCTCCTGTTCCTTACAGGGTGGAGGTTGGAACTATTCCTGCTTTCTTTTTCTGTTTTCATCCATCTGCACCAGCCTGGCAACCAGCAAAAATACACATATAAAGATGTCTTAATCTTAAATATAATTAGATATAATACCTCACGCAGCGTTGTATGATTAGTAAAATATATGATCATTAGTTATTAGATTAATGTGTCTACTTGTGTAACTGAAAGCCATTTGCAGCCAGAAATTAAATAGCTCAATTTGCTGTAATTGACTTATCTCCCATTGAGATTACTACACTTGCTGCTGGAGAAGGTTTCTTCAAATGCTAAAAGCAGCTGCGTGGAGAAGCTGGATCCTGTTTTCTTTGGAAAGCCCCTACCCTGCTGGAGGCAGAGGTGTCTGAGGCGAGGTCTGGAGGATCAGCAGAGCCGTAATTACAGCTGCTGGAATGAGAGCTGCTGCATTTGGAGAGAGGTGGCACACGGCGATGCTGTTCTCAGGAACCTCTGGGGCCTGAACCAGACTCGCTGCTGGGTGACCAAAAGAGATGTGGCCACCTTTTGCTCACTGTGGTGGGCACCCATGCTGGCACAAACCAAAAAAAAAAANACTGTAGATGTCACAAAAAAAAAAAAAAAAAAAAAAAAAAAAAAGAAAGACACCAAAAAAGCCAAAGGGAAAGGGAATTTCAGCCATCCCTTCCATGAGCCTGGGGAAGGCCAGCAGCTGCGCTGTGGCTCTGGCACATCCCAGCCAAGGGATCGGTGCAGAGCAGCGTGGCAGGCACAGGGCAGCAAGCCCTGTGGGGCTGGGCAGAGCATCTGCAATGCGGGTCTCTCCTCCCAGGGGTGCCAACAGCAGCTCCACGTGCAGAATAGGGAATGGGAAGCACGTCTCTTGTGGTGATGTGGGACTGTGCCCTTAAATTATCTGCTGACACCTCTGACATTGGGAGGTGCTGAGGGGCTCTAGAAATCTCAACTTTTGCTGCTGCCTCTTCTCCTTCTTCTTCTTTTTTTTTTTTTTTAAATAGGTTTTCTTATGGTTTTCTTAATTTATTTTTTTTTAGCCACAGCAACTAAGCGAACCGTTCAAATTGAAACACTGAAATGAACCAAGCTGAACAATAAACTAAAACATGCCTAGAGCAAGTTGAGCAATAAACAGGTTTTTAATTTTTTTCCCCCTTCCATCTCGGTGGTGTCTGTCTCTGATAGATGATGTGACAAAGAAAGAATCCTCAATAAATTCTAAATTCTGAATACTAAATCAGCGAGCAAGAGCAAACATGTGAGATGCCATCCCAGCTCACAGTGGCTTTACTGCTGTGATACCACAATGCTGCTACCCTGTGGGGCTGGCTGGGTTGGAGGTGCAGCTGGACAAAGGGAGATGCATCAAATCCAGCCATCCATCCATGTGTGATGGTTTTATCCAAGCTACACCCAGCCCAAATCCACAGCCCAGGTGTGACAGAGGCTCTTCCCACTGTATCCTGGCTAGAGTCTCCAAGGGAAAATATTATTCATAGATTTTAAGGCCAGGAGGGGATATTTTGCTCTGCTCTGACCTCCATTATAACACAGGCTAGGGAATTTCAGCGTGATTCTTGTAGGAGGAACAAAGGAGAGGGATCATCTACGGTGGTATTTAATCTCATGAGAGATGTAAAAACGCTGTGATTTCCACTAAGGGATTCCATGGAGAAGGAGGGCCTATGAGGCAGGTACTAAAGGAAAAAAGCCCTGAACTGAAATTGTACTGAGATGATCTATGTCAACTTACTGCTGTATTTTCTTTCTCACCTTTTAGGGGGCTGAGTGCTCTGAAATGCTTGCCCTTGTAAAAATTGTGTGGTTTGGGAAAAAATAAAAATATCTTTTGCTAAACCATTGTCACAGTCTTTGCCTCAGGAGGACTTAAATGTGAAATAATCCCACAAGGGGTGTGATACAGTGTAAAGGGAGATGCTGGCAGTCACACAGTGTGCACTGAGCCCTGGGACAGGCTTATGCTCCAGATCTCAATTTGCAACCTGCTTTGAAGTGAGCTGAGGCACGTTTTCCTTCTGCAGTACCTTACATCCTCTGGTTGTCCTGCCTGTCAGGAGGCAGCAGCTTTTCCTTCTTGGATGAGAGGCAGCCTCTTTGAGAAGAGCTGTAGATTCTCTAATCATGGGTGCAGAGTTTCAGCATAGACTCATTCCTCACTACAGCTCAGCCTATTTACTTCTGGTGTGGTTGCCCATGGAACTTGCTGGTGAAGTTTTTTATCTTCAATCAGAGAAAGCCTTTAGTTTGACTGGAAAAATCAAGAAACCTAGCTGGAGTCTCACTCTGAATTATTTTAATTCCACTGAATTTACAGCTCAGCTTGCGGCTGACAGAGTCAAACCTACATGAACACAACCCATATTTGCAGTTGAATCCATCAAGCACTGAATGGCACTGCTGGACAACCCACAACAGGGATGAGATGAGCTCTAACTTAATAATTCAGGCATTCAGCTTCCAACCCACACTTGGTCATGGTCCTGGTCTGAACAGGTCTGGGGCCTGGTCTAGCTCATGAAAAGTGGAGTTCTTTCAAATTCAGACCCAGGTGTTTGTCTGAACTCAGTCTGTAGAACCAAATTAATCTTTACAATCTGTCCACACAGGTAAATCAGAATGACTTCCTGAAGCACCGCCAGGGAGCCCGTGCACAGACCTCAAGTTGGCTTGACATGGTTTGTTGGAGGAAAATCAGTTTAGCCCAGACTGCAAGCTAATGGATGATTTACAAAACTCAGAGTGACAGGGAAGAATTTGGGCTTCTGTCCTTCAGGAATATTCCCATGGCTTGCACATGACGCCTTGGTGTGGTTAAAATGCATGAGCAGACAACGATAAACTCAAGCAGGCACGGCTATAAAATGTGACAAATAAGCCATGATGCCAAGTGCAGATTACCTTTAGGTACTTCTGAACTATTGCTGCCATGAGTTCTGCTGCCAGGCTGTGTTCTGAGGACAACCCGGGTACTATCAGATTTAACACTTTTTTCTTCCTCACTCCATTTCTCACATCAGCAATGCACCAGCTCAGTGACTATTGCCAGGTTTTTTACCTTTTCATACTTCTGAAAAATTTTGCCATGTTATTTTTATTGGATTTAGACAGCAAGTACAACTACAGCACCTTTCTCCGTTTATTTCACCCTCACCATAAAACATGAAGGCAACTATCTCCTGGTCTGTGGAGCACCACTTGGAAGGACAAAGCAAATTCAGGTGCTGTTGGGATAGCTGAGGTAGAGCAAAGTGGCCCAAAAGTCCTGACCCATCTCACCTTCTTGTTTAGGTGCAATATACTCCAAAAGAACCCTTGAAAATATCTCTGAAAATTATGTGTACAGGCTGTGAAATTAAAGGCAGATCTTCGACTTGGCTGGAAGAAATGCCCTATAACAAATTATGCCAGTGGTGTCCAGCAGCTGGGAGTGAAAGCAAGACTGTGCTGGATGCTCTCTGGGAAAAGGTTAATCAAATAAAAGAAAAACATAATTTGAAAAGGACAGTGTTTCCAGCCACTCCAGAGAAAGTGGCATTGCTGTAAAAGCAGATCTGTGGCAGTACCAGGAGCTGAATTGGATTGGAAAGGACATTACAGCTCATCCAGCGCCACCCCCTGCCATGGCAGGGCCCCCTCCCACCATCCCAGGCTGCTCCAGCCCCAGTGTCCAGCCTGGCCTGGGGCACTGCCAGGGATCCAGGGGCAGCCCCAGCTGCTCTGGGCACCCTGGGCCAGGGCCTGCCCACCCTCCCAGCCAGCAATTCCCCATTGCCAAGATGCCATCTGTGCCTGCCCTCTGGCCCTGGGAGCCATTCCCTGGCTGCTGTCCCTGCGGGCCTTGTCCCCAGTCCCTGCCCAGCTCTCCTGGAGCCCCTGCAGGCCCTGCCAGGGGCTCGCAGCTCTCCCTGGAGCCTTCTCTTATCCAGCCTAAGTCCAGGTATTCCTCTTCCTGTTTCCCCCAGCCAAAGACTACTCAAAAGAGAAAGCTTGTCTTCATTTTCCTTTGTACAAGTGGGTGCCTCAGCAGAGCTGAGAGACTGGAAAGGAAAGGTAATGGAGATTTTACAGGCACGTCGCTGATATAGCTGGAGATAAAGGCACTGTGAGCTCTGGTGTCACAAACTTTATTGCAAGGTTGGTGTACATAAAAGGAGAAACACAACATGGTTTCCAGACAGATAAAACAGGGCCTAAAATCTGGCAGTTAGAGAAGAAATAGGTGATTTTTAATTCTCAGGTGGTGAAAAGGAAGACGTTAATAAGAAAATAAGGCAAAAGAAAAAGGTGTAATAACAGATGAATTGCATGAAATGGATCTGCCTGGCAAAGGAAGATGGTGGGCTGCTGTTGGTTAGTTTTAATTTTTGTTATAATAATGGTCCATCACTGTGCATCAGGAGAGTCCAAAGGACTAGAAGCAATGTGCCAGGCATAGGTTGCTCTCCACTTGTCCAAGGCTGGTGGAGAGATGTGAGAAACCACCCCTAAATCATTTCTGCCTCTTCCTAGTTAATGCACAGGTTCTTCTGAGAAGATAAATAGTCACTAGCTGTTTCCTCTTCCTATTCCCTATGCCTTTCAAAAATGCACATACCTCTATAATATTCCCCATCAACCCCCTCTTTCAAGACATCTCAGACTCCTGCAACAAGGAGAACATATTCCAGCCCCTATCCTGTCCATTATTGCCTTCCCCAATGTCCTTATTAGAGACAAAGCAATCAGATTGCCACCGAGGACAACCCATTCTCACTGACTCCTCTGGAGAAATCTCACGGGCTTGGGATTTCTTTTATGTTTTATGCAGGATTGTTGCACAGGTTCCATTTATTTCTGTACCACAAGGATAAACAAAGATATAATTCTTTCTTCTCCATTAAATTTATACACTCATATTTACTGCTTTTTGTTTGACAAGATTAGTGTCACACTTCACAGAATTTAAAGGATATCCATTAAGTATAGAAATTCTAACTATCAATACAGGAATTAAGCTTCTTAATAAAATATCCATGGCCCTGCTGCCCACTCCCCAATGCTAGTGGTCTTTGTGATCTCCTTTATCCAGGATGAGTAGAGGTGCTAAATGCCAAACCTCTTCTCCTCATAAGGGAGAACTGGAAGAAGATCTGTGCCAAGCCACAAAGCAAAACAAAAAATGTAGGAAAAGAAGTAATATTCAGACAGGGCAATTCACCATGGTTGGCAAAAGCAAAGACAATGTTCACTTTAGAGATGGGCAAAAACTTTTTTCTTTTTTCTACACTTGCAAGGGAGGGTGAGAACACAAGATAAATAGTTAAAGGCTAGAATTTGTCTCAGACAAAATAAATGTCTTATCAGATGCCTGAATAAAAAGGTAATTATCCCCAGTTCTTCCACTGGAGTGCTGAGTTGGCACTTCTCAGGCTGAATAAAATCCCCTTTCAAAGGTGAATCTCTTTATTCCTCACTTTGGAAACTGTGTGTTCAAGGTTATGTAGGTACTCAAAGATATTAACAGAGATGGAGGAACAAGTCCATGTCAACTTGAAATTCCTGCAGTCCAGAAATGGAGCAGAAGCAGCTGAAGCTTAGAAGAACTGCTGACCTGAAAAACATCTGAATTGGTTGATCAAGGGTTTCATGTCACTCTAACTGAATCTTTCCTCTCCTGTAGTCTCAAGGGGTCATTTTTCCTGCTGCTAATGACATGAGAGGTCTTACACTGTTGCTGGTTATTAATACTGGCACGAATAATAATGATAATAATAATAAAAATAAAGACTGAAGGTATAAAACTTTCATCAGATGTTCATTTTTGTCTGCTTCACTAATAATCTTCTCTCTTTCCTACATCCAAAACTATCACCTTGCCTCCCTTCCAAAGATGATGAATCACACAAACATCACCCGGTGCTACCTCTGGAGTGAAACCCAGTGAGCTGTTTACTGGAGACAGCAACACATCTCCTTGTTTCCACCAGGACCAGGAAAGCTGTGATTGATAATAAGATCCATCCTGGACTGGGATCTGCCTCCAGTCAAGGACAGGGTGCTGCTGAAACGTAAATGAAACCAGAGAACTATGAAGGTGGGTTACATATAATTATCCAGACGAAGATCCCAGATGCAATGCTTCTGCATAGTGCTGGCTTTTCCAAAATCTGGAGAGTCTTTTGAATATCTAATATAAGAAAGATATCCTGCTCTCCTATGTCAGCCATTCAAATGTGTCTGGTTTCAAATCATGTGCTTGACTCAAAGGTTTTTTCTAAGGAAGAAAGATTTTTATTTTTTTTTAAAGTCATCAGCAAGGCAGAAATCTTCTTTTCCCCCTGATGATTATTATCCATGGTTAATTATCCTCACTGAGAAGAATGTTGTTTTGTTTCCAATTTGACATTTTACAGCTTTAGACTCCAGTCCTTGGCTCTTGTTACGTCTTTTCCCACTAGACTAAGGAGTCCTTTGGTACCCACTGAAGGATCCAGGAAGGAAATACACTCTCTCATCAATTCTCCTCTATATCTTTCTGATAAGCTGAATAGATCATGTACCTTCAGCTGCTCGCTATGGGACAGCTTTTACCCCTTCCATTACTCTAAGCTCACATTCTTTAATAACAGTGCCCTGAGGTCTTTAACCACTGTAAACAAGGTCACACAGAGTAAGGACAGCGCTACGAGGGGGCAAAGCAGCTTATTAAAGGTGAGAAAACACCACAGCAACAGTTTGCCCTCTGGAGCCTCAGCTCTAGCATGGTAGAGAAATACACTGGAAGTTGCTAAATATGGAAAACTGAAGCTTGGGCAGTGATTAGAGGCACCAGTCAAAGAATACTCACTTCATTCTTAGCCTCTTCCCCAAGTCCCATGGGAGAGCACTGATGAAAAAGAGCTAAAATGGACCTTTCATTGGAAGCCAGACCTCAGNATAGGAGGAGAGGGAGTGGCCCCAGGCTG
This sequence comes from Regulus satrapa, assembly GCA_013396955.1. Classification (NCBI taxonomy): domain Eukaryota; kingdom Metazoa; phylum Chordata; class Aves; order Passeriformes; family Regulidae; genus Regulus; species Regulus satrapa. The sequence goes on along the minus strand of VWZN01008173.1, from coordinate 81,734 downwards.
GGCTGAGGGAGGTTTAGATTGGATATCAGGGAAAAATCCTTCATGGAAAGGGCTGTCCAGTGCTGGCACAGCTTTCCAATGCAGTGTTGTAATCCCCATTCCTGGAAGGATTTGAAAGCCATGTTGATGTGGCACCTGGGGACACGGGTCAGTGGTGGCCTTGGCAGTGCTGGGGTGAGGGTTGCACTCACTGACCTTAGAGCACCTTTCCAAATGAAACAATTCCATGATTCCCTTGCCCCAGTGTGGTTGCTGTTAATGTTTTCACATCATGCCAGAGCACTCATCACGCTTAGGGCTGCACCTCTGCTGAGCTGCCATGCCTCTGCCATAATCCTAATGACATACCCATCTGCATGTTGCCACCAGCGTGAGCCACCCACACTCATTTAAAAGGTTGAGAGCTCCTTGTTGTCACAGTTGGGTTCTTCATTTATTCTCAGTCCAGCTGGAGAACATCTATAATACATCTATAAATGCATATAAATATACATATAAACAAATCTATAAATACAGACCAGACCCCTCTGGTCCATTGAGAGTGCAGCACAAGGTGTTAATGCTGTTAATAATAGAGTGCCAACAACTGATGTGCAAGGAGCTGATACTGCAAAGCTTTGATCCCTTCCCCAAGTTAATGCTAGCAGTGTTGCAAAATGCGGAGCAAAGGAACAAGGCTGTAGTTTATGTTAAATCAGCTCAAACTGGCATCTGATGATTTGAATTAGTACACAGAGAGCATATGAAACATATTCATTTTGTTAATAGAAATGCCTAGTTATATTAGCCCCTTTTTTGCTTATTATTCATAATATTTTCTGTAATACAGAAAATCAGTTTTTATTTTTTAAATGCAATCAAATTATATTTCCTATTAAAACTTTAATATCAAAACAAATTAACCAATGCTGCAGATTACACATTACTAATGTAGTTCTGACAATAATTCATGCTCCTCTCGATTCTGTTATGAACTATCACACTGATAAAGTGCAGCAGTTCATAACATATTCTTAAGGGGAAGTGACTTTTTTTAAGGAAAAAAAGTGAATTAGACAAGATACCTCAATAATAACAGGAAGTGGCAGGCCAAGCATTCAGATAAAAGTATTCTCAGATGAAAATATGGCCAAACCTTTTCCTCCTCTACTAACCTGCTTTTACCAGATTGCAAGGACCATAATTTCAGAGTACACATCACAACAGGACCACTGCAAGTCCCTGTTGCACAGCAATGTCAACTGCCCCAGAGACAGCACCTGAAGCAGATCAGGAGAGAAAAACCCTGTTAAATGGGGCTGTCAAGGAAGAAACACTTGAGTGTGCTTTTGTGCAGGTGGCCTGGTGAAGTGATGCTTCTCCAGACAGAGAATAGTGCCCAAACATAGAGTAAATGGCATTCTAAAGCCCTTCAAGGTCATTAAGCCCAATCTGTCTGTCATGGCTGCATCTTCTCCATCCCTTTTGGAGGCAGTTTCTAGCTCACAGCTGGACTTCCTGAAAATAATCCACCCCAGAATCAGGAGAAGCGCATCAGCTCTGTTCTGGAAGACGTTACAAAAAGTTCACCTCAATTCTGGGTGAGTGCACTTCACGGAATCATGGAATCCTGGAAAGGTTTGGGTTGAAAAGGACCTTAAACCTCATCTTATCCCATCCCCTGCCATGGGCAGGGACACCTTCCTCTTTCCTAGCTTGCTGCAAGCCCCATCCAACCTTGCCTTGAAGAGTGTTCAGCCACAGCCTCAGGTACCTGACATGGCTCCAATACCACCAACTGGGGCTCAGATGGAGGCAGAAGCACCATTGAAAATAAAATTAAATTAAAATAAAACAAAAGCAGCAAGAGATATGATAATTCTCTGAATAAAATACTCCAAAGCTTCAGCAAAGGGAGGGCACACCAAAGGCAAACTGAGCAATCTTCTTCCTGCAGTGAAAACAAGGATGGGGAAGATTCTTTATGATGCATCCAAGAGGAGACTAAATTCACAAACAGGATGATACACCCACAAGAAAAAAAAAAGAAGTGTTTTCCAGGCTGGCATTGAACAATGTGATCAATACAGTTGTCTGCCCCATGAATCCTGCATTGACCAGATGGGCAAAAGTTGGGACCAAGGATGTGAAGCCCCAAGGGATGGAAGGTCTAGTGTGTCAAATCTGTTCCTTTCCTCAAGTGCATTCTCTCTGGCCAAGACTTGGGGCTTTACAGCCCTGCCTTTCCAGCAGGCTCTGCTGACCCACAGAGAAAATATAAAATCCTCAGCCCCTCCTCTGCTCCAAATAGGTGGCCTGCATATCCCAACCTGAACCATACATGCTGTTAGTTACCAGTTGATGATTGTGATGCTAATTAAAACATACTAAGAGACACACTATAAACATGCACAGCACATGAAGGAAATTAGCCAAGTGAGCTTGTCTCTCTTATTGTGCTTTTATTATGATGCTACTCAGATGATGTTTTTAAATGAATTTTGAATAGTTTTCTTAATTTGTTTTATTTTGCTTCGTGGTAACAAAATTGCTGGAGCCCCACAGGAATGATTCAGAGAAGTGCAATATTATTGGAACATGTCTCCTGCTTTTCTTACTGCTTACTTATAATTAAGCTTTATTGAGGTGTAAAATGAATAACAATTTTTTTTAAAAAATGTTTATTGGTCCAGGTGCAAATTCACAGATACTCCTGAAAACTTTCTTTTCCATGACCTCAAGGAACCATTGCTGGTTTCTACCAACTCCCATCAGTTTCTGCTAAGCCCCCATCCTGCTCTGCCTTGTGGCCCTGTAGAACATCTCTTCAGAGCCACTTGCCATTGCTCAGAGCACACAGGTGAGCAAAGAGAATGCTGCTGGGATTCTGCTTGGAAATGAGCACAAATCTCAGCTGTGGTGGCTGCCAGAACCGCAAAGGTCCTGGTACCTAACCTCACCTTTCCCTGCCCTTGGGAATCAAGAATCAAGACCCTGCTGGGAAAAGCAACTACCGTAGACGTAACTTGACAGTGAGATCTAATGAGCAAGGAAAATAAATGGGGGAAAGAGAATAAAAGGCTGCTCAAAGAGATAAAGTTCTCATAGACTCACCTCCAGCCTGGTTTTAGATGTTAATGGAACTTGCTGCAGTCATGTTGTGGTCACAAGCTGTGGTCATACCTCTGATACCACCTTTATCTCACCACTGGTCCAGGCTCTGATTTATGATTTCAGTTTTTGGTGGTCTTCTGACTAGAAAACATTTGACTTCACCATTCACAGAGATCACTGGTTTTGTTATTATTGTTTGGGGTTTTTTTGGGGTTGTTTGTGGGGGTTTTATACGGAAGCTTTTCTTGGCAGGCAAAGAAGGCATGTCTGCACATTCAAATGGATTTTTCCAACCTGTAGCATAGTTTCAAAGCCAAATCCCACAGTGGTCAGCAGTCCTTCTGCTCAATCTGGGATTTTAGCACTTACAGCATCCATTTTAGCACCATGCTGCTCCCCCAGAATGCAGCACTAATGGATTACTGTGCATTACGTCCCTCATTACTGCTTAAATATTTATCAGAACATTATGTATTTAGCGGCTGGGGGAAAAGAGACAATCCTGCCTTTTGCCATACAAAAGGGTTAATTACAAACTGGATAAATCTCCATGACTTAAAAATTGATAAAACAGATACAGAGATTAACAGGAGAATGTGTTATTTACAGCTAAATAAATATTCAGCTGTATAATCCCCATCTGGGATTTCCCCATAGGAAAAACAACCAAAGTCAGTATTTTATATCAATGGTCTACATTTATACAGCAGTAAAAAAACAGAGAAGGCTGGTTTACACTGTCTGAGAACAAAAAAGTTGCTCATCCAAGGCAGCTTCCTACCCTGGGGCTGGTGTTCTTGGAAATATTTGGAGGAGTTTGTTAGGAGCAGATTTGTTCTGGCCTTGACCTGAGACTGTTCAAGACAGTTGCATCTCCACCTTTCCCTGCTATCTGTATGCCTCTCTCCATCTTTTCAATGCTGAATCCTGAATTTTAATTTTTTTTCAGTCTACATTTCTCAAAAAACCAAGCTCCTAAGGTGTTTTCATGGGTCTCTGTCATACCAAGCACTGCTGGAGACAAACATAGGTATGAGCTCCAGAAGAAAAAAAAAAAAAAAATCAGAAAACAATATTTAATATGAGACAAAGCAGGCTCTGTTTTGCACTTCTGCAGGAATTAATTCCCTGGTTCTAACCCAGAGCCATCCACCATCACTTCCAGCACTGCAGAGGTCCACATGTTACACCCATGTAACACACACGTCACTGTAATGACGGCTTTATTTACAATTAAAAACCTTACTTAAGTTTGGGTTCTTCAGCAGACAAAAGACACCAGAAAACCCAGTTGTTTGTGGAATTCAGCCAATGTTTGTCTCATAAAATAAGTTCTTAAGGTAACTTATACTGGCACTGTGAAATATTGTTCATTATAACAGAGCAGCTGAGATAATGTTGTTTTCTAATTTCCCTTTCTCAGTCAGAAATTAAATAAAAAGTCATGTCTAAATTACAATACTGGATTGAACGCAGACAAGGACCCCATGCGGGGAGCTTATGATATATCCTTCCCACGTTTTATAGCCATTAAAAAAGATTATAGGATTTTTTTTTCCTTTTCTTTTAGGCCATTTACATTTGTTCTGAACTCTCACTGTGTTTTATTTGAAGCTCTTAAAAGTGCCAATGTACATAATAAGTCAATCACGAAGTTAAATTAAGAAAAAAAACAAAAACATATTGACTTGTCTATACCAAACATGCACTTGGAAATCTGAACTCTGCCACCTAATGACTTTCTGACTTTTTCAATAAATATCACTGAGCAGGGGTAGCTGGATTGTTCTGTGTGAGGAAACATGTTGCTAATCTGATTAAGTGGTCTTCTAAGATATCTTAGCACAACCCAAATAATGGGGTGCTCTTCCCCACCAAAGCAGACATTAACATCTGCAGGAATGTTCTGTTGGGGCTGGACTCCTTCCAGCCAAGGTTTACAGCCTCTCCTTGTTGCAGTTTATCTCAGTAATACCATTTGGCCATGGCCAGATGCCCCCAAACCCTCTGCTGCCCTCCATCTGCTTACCCCAGGCTCAAAATTCCTCCTGCACAGGGCTGAGCCACAGCAGTTTGGTCTGCACTGTTTTCCAGCTGCCTTCACAGCCATCCAACAGCCACCCCCCATCCTGTGCCCAGGTTTTCCCTACCCTCCTTGCTCCAGTTCATCTCCTTCTGGGAGCACACACCCTTCCTTTCCCCATGGAGCTCTTGAGTCACTCAAGGCCATCTTCTTCTGCTCTGGTTATTAGGAGTATCTAAAAGATTTTTGACAAGGCAGAAATTGGTTTCTTCTTTTTTAAGCCTGTGGATTTTCTCTTTTTCTACAGATTTTCAAAACAAAGGTTCTCCTCTCGCTCTCAGTTTCAAGAGAACTTCATTGATCTTTCCTCACTTTGGCCGGCCACCACAGAACTGGCGGCATCAAAGGAGCTTGAGGCAGGCTTCCCACAAGACTTCCTTAGCTGAAGGTGGGATTAATCTCACCTTCACACCGGAAAGACATCTCAGACCAGTCAGCTGGGTTCTCTTCCGATTGGCAAAAGAGAAAGAGGCAGCTTCAGGAGCAGATTTACCCAATCAAACCAAATCACTCTTCAGAAAGCACCTATTTCTTTCCACCGACTGGGAAGACATCCCAGGCTGCCAGCTTGGCCCTGACTATGTAGCTTCAGAAATGGGGGCACCTGGCCCAAGTTTTCCAGTGTGAGATGAAGTTACTCTGCTGTTGGAAGTGTGGTGGCTTGGATTGACCACAGGGCATTGTGGCTGCACAAAGCCCTCACAATGGGAATGGGAAGGTCAAGACACCGGGAAGATTCTGGCTGTGTTTATGGCACTGGTCCTTCACTGACAGCTCACATCAGAAGCCTGATGCTTTCACTGTAGTTTCATACCTTTTGCTTCACTCTTTTTCTATCCTCATGAAATGACTGCTGTGTTTCACTCCGAAGGAGGAACTGCATTCCAGCGGAAGGTGAAGCGCTCCTGCACGTGGATTCCTGGACCTTGTTCAATAAACATAAAACTTTAATATTGTATTTGGATTGCTGCAAATGGAAGGTGCTGTGTTACCCTAATGCATTTTCTGGGAACATAAGCCCACTCTATACCTTGGGACTCAATTAATTAAAGAACAGTAAATACAGTACAAGGTCTTCATCCCAGCAGCAAAAACACCTGCGCTTCATTCCACAACTTGTGCCTCTCCTAATAGCTACAGAGATAGCTAAGGCTTCATCCAAAAACTATTAAGGTCCATGGAAAGGATCCCATTTACTTCAGCAGGGCTTGGATCAGACACCAAGGCGACATTGTGAGGATAATCAACTTGGAAAGTAATGCACAACTAATTTGCCACTGGGAAAGCTTGGAATGAGACAGTTGAGTTCCAAGCCCTAGACTTTCAATGTCTCAGTGTAGTGTGAACAAAGGATAGTAAAGGACTTTATGATTAAATAGCTGTAAGGTTGCACTCCAGAGATATTTTCTTCTCTCACTGAAAAGTGATGGTCCCTAGCTCCCATACGGCTCAGCTTTTCTACTAAGCAGAAGATGCTTCAGTCCTCAGAGGAGGTTTTTAATGCTAATCCTTTGTAAACACACAGATTTTCAGTTCCCTAATTCCCCTGTCAACAGGTTTCCTTACACAGTGACAGTGGGAAAGATTAACTAACCTCATTTTTAAAGACCATCAGACCAGCCAATGAGTTGTCTGGTCATCATAATAAATAATTACTGTCTGTGCCTGATTAAGAGGTCAAGGAACAACTGCGATGGCACCAAAAGAGAGATTGATTCCTTTTCTCTAGACTAGTGCCTGACAGCAATAACCTGTGCAGATGCAACATATGGTGGCATATAAGCAGATAGTTTATCCAAATGTATTCCTTGGGTCTTGTTCTTTGATCTCATTTGTCCCTTAATGAAAGCTATGAAACCACCAAAACCAGAAGGAAATCCTGTTCCCCAAAGAATTTAAACACCAAACATAGGCTTGGATCTGATTATTCAGTGGATATGAACTTTGGCTTTGCAAAGAGAGGTTTTGCACCTCCTGCCTCACCTGTGTTTATGCAGCAGCCTCCCACTACAGACAAGGACTTAGCTAAGAGGCTTCTCTCCTGTAGAAGCATGAATAAATGTTGGTCCTTAGAAACCATAGTTACATATGGCAATGATATATTCCTGCCCGTGACAGGGAGGTTGGAAATAGATGGTACTGAATGCCCCTTCCAACCCAAGCCATTCTATAATTATTTTGGTTTAATTGCATCTTCTCCCAAGAATTATGTCTGTAACTGGCTAGAGGAATGATATAATTTTCATGCATTTCTATCCCAGTATTTGCAACACACACTTAAACCATTGGAATCAGAGGCTAAAAATACCTGATAATCTCTAGCATCCTTAAGGAAAAATGTTGACTAGGGATTTTTCCAGAATGTCTTAATAAAAGAAAAAAAAATGGACATAATAATTTTATTTCAGTTGTGCTATCCCTGTAGCCTGTGGCTGGAATGCACTCTATGTTTTGAGGCAAATTGTATTATTTCTCCAAGACAGCAGCTACAAAATACAGATTCCTATTGATCCCTAGTGGCACAAACTTAAAGAAGTCAAAATAGGAGGTAAAACAGGAAACTAACATCCTAGATACACAGTGAAATGGAGCAATGCAGGGTAGGAGGCTGTGGAAAACATTTAGCTCTGTGACCTTCCATCTCATTTATTTCAGTCCTACAAAATTAACTCTGCTCCTACTGAACTGAATCGGAGCTTAAAAGAAGGAAACAATTCTCATACATCTGTTTCAGCCACTATCATTTCCAGCTTTTGGGTTGATAATAAAGCTGGAAAAGACCAAGTCACAGGAGGGATTCTATCTACTTTAACGTGGTCACCTGAGGAGCAGGTCACATCTTCAGGGAACACAACTACTTACCAGACCAAAGGAGCAGGCTTCCTTAGTGCTTTACTGGCTGCAAAACACTACTTTTATTGCTATGTTGGTAAAATAAATCCTTCATCCAACAGCACAGAGGCTGCTCTAATAGACCCGTGCATCTGAGTGTGAAGTAAAGGATCACACACAGTCCTCAGCAAACCCTGGAAAAATAGGAGCCCAATTGGGACACTTCTGAGGAACTGGTTCATTACACATCCCTGTAGGAGGTTAGCCTGGGAAGGGGAGAAACCAACCTCTTTGTCCCCACTCCCCTCTCCACTCTGCCCTTCCTCCTCTCCACCATTCTTGCCTTCCTTAATTATTTTTTTATTTCTTTTTCTATGTGTCATTTTAATAAATGCCATAAAAATACATGTGCTGGAAATCTTGCAGTTAATATGTGGCAAGCAGAGCGTTCTGAAACTAGCTTGGTATGACAGCTGTGCATGTGATATTCCTGTTGACACCTGAAATTTCCTCAGGTCCTTAGAAAAATACTGGAAAATATCAATAAATATAAGGTGTTATGCTACTTCTAGTCAATAGCTGAATGGGTCTGTACAGGGTGGGGGAAACTACTGAGACAAAATTAAGATTTTTTTTCTGGACATTCCATCCTTTTCTTGAGGAAAAAAACCTGACAAAAAATGCCCACTTCAATACTCTCTTCTTACTTAGATATTTAATCTTGAAGAAAACTACTTCTAGTAGTGGTGTCTTACAGAGAGAGATAGTGGCAGGACTAGGGGGAGCAGTCTTATATGAAAAGAGGGGAGATTTAGCTTGGATAGTCGGAGTAAATTCTTTCCTGGGAGGGTGGGCAGGCCCTGGCCCAGGGTGCCCAGAGCAGCTGGGGCTGCCCCTGGATCCCTGGCAGTGCCCCAGGCCAGGCTGGACACTGGGGCTGGAGCAGCCTGGGATGCTGGGAGGGGGCCCTGCCCATGGCAGGGGGTGGGAGTGGGATGGTCTTTGATGTCCTTTCCAATCCAAACCGTTCCAGGATTCTGTTACACTATTCATGGGACAAATGGATACCTCAAAGGGAGAGAGGTGCTCATAACTGGAGTAGACAGCCACAAGAGTTCATCTGTGGTGACAACAGTTGTCTATCCCAACAAGAGCACCATGTCCTAAACCATGACTGCTTAGTAATCATCTCTGTATAATCTGTAGATGCACAAGTGGTGGAAAAATAAAAACAAAGCCCTGAGATCCCATGGCCTGCATGGGTAGCAGGTATTGTCTTCCACCTCAAAGATTTTCTCCACATAAGTATTCATGCCAACCTGAGAAGCTACCGAGACCCAAACGACCCAAATAGAGACATTTCTGTCTTTCTTTACAGTATGCTCCAATATATCTTTTAATTTCAGTGTCTTAAATTTCCCCGTGTGTCAAACTCAGCGTTGCTTTTTCATGTTTGATTATTGTTTGCTCAGAGTGCTCAGCCTCTTCTATATGGGAGCCATCTGCTGTTTATAAAGCTCTCTTACAGTCACGTTTCCTGTAAAATACAACAGTTTTATTGCTATTTTTTCTCTTTTTCAGAGGCCACTCCTGATTTTAATACTTTATTTTTGTTTTGAAGGTTATTTCTCAGTAAAAAACACAAAAAGTCATCTAATTTTCCTTGGACAGTTAGAAACACTTTTGCTGAAGGGAATAGAAAAATTTCGATCACCACAATTGTTTTCATCAGTCTGTAAAACAGGGGTATCCTAGTGGCTATTTTAAACAGACACAATGACTCAGTAATTTTTAACAAACACGGTGAATATCACAGTTATGACATTAGAAAAATGTCATATTTCTCTAAGGATAGATACCAACCAAAAGAGAAGAAAAATAAACAAAACTAAACTTGATAAACTAAAATAACTTATTTAATTGCATTCTATGAGTCCGTGATTCCATGAAAATATTTTAAGAACTTAGAAGAAATACAATGTGATGTAAAAATTTTTATCTTCGATTTTATGAATCTTATGAATTTTCTGAATTTTAAGAGGAAAAAAATTGGCACCTATTCCTTTACTCAAATAAAACCTTCTCCTGTGAGAAGTTCTGCTGAAACCGGTCTTAATGATACCCACATTAGGGAATATCTCCCAGGCAGCTCCTGAAAGAGCAAAAAATAAAGCTCTTTTCCTTTTTAACACTAAGGTACTTGTTCTTTCTCCATAAAACATCAAATAATTTAATAATAAGTATTTTTTTAAGTGTTTCCAAAAGTACAGGCATCTGGAGGCAAAGTTGAATCTTTAAGGAAATTCTATGAAAGCATTTATCAACACATAAAAACAACTATAACAGAGCTAACTGCAGTAATATTTAACTAGTTTGCATGGACTTTTCAGCTATAAACATGACCTTTGCCTTATCATGTTTAAATCTGTCATGGATGTCAGATATTGCCTTCTTAAGTGGACTCAACTGTATTACAGGCTTCTGTGGTAATGCTGGGCAGAAGTGTATCTCCATTTTATGTTCTTAAATATTCATAAGAAGCTTTGCAACATTAATATCTTAGAAGGCTTACAAGAACACTTAAATAATGTGTCTTACCTCCCTTCGCCCCTCCCAAAAATGTCCCAGTCTTTTCCAATTTGTGTAATGCATTGAGCCATTTTAATAATTGTTTGGGGATTTATTCCGTGGTTCTGGAGTTCACTCATAGCCAGTGTAATTATTATCTCCCCTGGTCTTATCGTGTGCTAATCCTGCTTGTTTTACCAGCAGAGAAAAGATTTGAGAGCATAAGCATGAGGCAAGGGTTTTGCCCTGGAATTACACCCTGTGAGTCCCCCACTGCCTCATAAGAAATAAAAATAAGAGCAAAGATTAAATTGGAATTAAAATTAAACCTTGCTTCACCAGAAATGCTTCTAATGTGAGGCAGGTGAAGGAGAGCAGATATTCTGTGATTGTAACTGAAGTCATCAATGGTGAAAGTTTAACCAAATTTGCCTATAATGATCATTTATTTAGACCTTATTTAATCTAGATGCTTTAAATTGCTTGTATCAGGTCATTGTGGGGAATGTGTGCTATGTACATGTGTGTGCACAGATTATTTAATTCATATTGGAGCCATAACAAATCATGCACTGGACATGGTCTGCATAAATTAAAGTTTGTTTTGAGATTTGTCATTAACACAGTTTTTCCCAAATATGTTACTGAATTCCCAGATATGGAATGAGAACAATGCCCAGAATTTTTCTGTGCATGCTTCTAGGAAAATACAGATTTTGTGGGAGAAACATTTAAGCTACTCTTTTTTAATGGATTCTACCTTGTTTTCTTGACAATCTTGGATGTCTTTTGCACAGCAAAAGCCCGTTCCTACAAATTCTGCATTTAACACGTACATGTTTCCTTTACTCTAGCCAAACCTCCCCCTGAACCTTCAAAATTAAGCACATGAGGGCTGTTCACCAAACACATCACGGCCGGAGTTTGCCATGATGAGCTTATAGGATGTTAAGACCCACTTTCTACTCCTGCTGGCTGACGTTACCAATCTGCTTCCCGCCAAGGGGCAATATTTCAATGAAAAGCAATACAGAAAGTATTTTCATCACAATTTTATCATTGTGATGCTGTTCCAGGGAGGCCTCTCTCTCTCTCATTCACCAGCTACAAGCAGCAAATAACCCCAGCGAGCTGATGTGCAGGAATGTGCCTCATTCCCTTATCTCTGCTTTTCGGTGGTGTTTACATAAATGTAACTCAAGGCTACCATTTGCAATTCAGCTTCTCACCCTGCTTTATCCAGGCCAGCATGAAAATGCACACAGGGCCCCGTGCCTGCAATGGGATGCTGTCGAAATGTGGGGATCCAGAAGATGGACTGAGGAGGTGGCCTGGAATTAGTGAAATCTGGGCTACAGAACCCTTGGAACTTAGCTATGGAGCAAAGATGATCATTCAGCTGTGGGCAGGAGCTCAAGGGAGGGGATTCTGCCCCTGTGCCCAGGTGAGAGCCCACCTGCAGAGCTGCCCCAGCCCTGGGGCCAACAGCACAAGGAAGGCGTGGAGCTGCTGGAGCCAGAGCAGAGGAGGCCCGGAGCTGCTGGCAGGGCTGGAGCCCCTGTGCTCTGGAGCCAGCCTGGCAGAGCTGGGGGTGCTCACTCAGGAAAGAGGAGGATCCAGGGAAACCTTACTATGACATTTTAGATTTTAGTACTTAAACAGTGCTTACAAGAAAGATGGGAGCAAAAGTTTTTATCAGAGTGTGTTGCAGCAGGACAAGGTGTGGTGGTTTTAAACTGAAGGAGGGTTGATTCAGATTAGATACAAGGAAGAGGCTTTTCCCAATGAGGGTGGTGAGGCCCTGGCACAGTTTGCTCAGAGAAGTGTCTGCCCATCCCTGGAAGGGTCCACAGCCAGGTTGGATGAGCTTTGGAGAACCTGGGATAGTGGAAGTTGGCCCTGTCCATGGCAGGGAGTAGGAATGACAAAAGCTTTAAAAGACTATCCCAACCTAAACTGTTCTATGACTCCCTGATTTTGGTGGTTTCTGTGAATTGGGTTGCATACTTTGCCCAGTTCTACTCAGTGTGGTTCAGGTTGAGCTTGCAAATGTTCACCATACATGGTGTAGAAACAGAAGGTGTTGCTGTGCCCAAAATGCACTTCGCAGCAGGGCAAGATCAGTGTCAAGCTGGATCAAACACCCAGCACCCCAGGGCATGCTTCAGAAATCATGTGGGTGCCCTGTGGGACAAGCAGAACTCATCTGCCTCCAGGCCCCCGTGGACACTAAATGCACTTAAAGCAGGAGATTTTCAGGAGGTGTCAATCAGAAGGTACCACAAGAGAGATAATTTACCCTGGTAAAGCAGAAGCCCTGTAAAACATGAGAAAATGAACCCCAGCCTCATCCACACTGCACTTCTTATTGCCAGTCAGCAGAGAAAGATTCAAGCATTATTGGGTCACACCAGTCTCCCTTCTTGGGGTGAGCAGGATTGTCCATGTCCCTGGGTGGATAGAGGTTTGTCCCTATTCCTAGGGCAGGCTGTGACATGCTGCACACTTTGCTTTCATATATTCCCATAAATAAGAGGAAGGCTGGAAGACAACACAATGCCAGAGGCAGAAACAAGAGCACAAATCCCTATTTCTCAAGCACAGCTGGAGAGGCTGATTGAAAAACTCATACAAGCCACCTCCACTATTCAAACTTTGGGGTGTTAAATCCAAATCTAAATAATCCTGCATGTTTCTTCCTTGACTAAGCACCTGAGCACTAATTACATGCCTGGTTAATTCGGTAATGTACATACATTTCTGGGCTCCCTCTGCTTGTATTGCTCTCTCTCCGCTTCGGGAGATTAATGAGGTGAGGAAACAGAAGATTGTTACAAACCTGCAGCTCGCTGTACCTCCTAAGAAGATGTTGGGAAATGTACCAAACACCATGTTATTTTGCTAACACTGCTGTGTACAGTACATAATTATAATTTAGCCGTTGTATTTCTTGCCTATTAGAATAGATAAGCAATGTTCCGGGACTACAATGAACAGCACAGCTTCTCAGGACTGGTTTCTTGCCATTTTGCTGCAATAAGCTGAAGCACATTTTTGTCTAAGATTTTTGGCAGGATCATTCATAGGTAGATTGGTTCTGAAAACACATATTTTTGTAGTTTCACCGTCTTCAGTTTCTTTGCTTTCTTTTTGCCTTTGGGATTACTGTTGCCTTTATTTTTTTTTTTGCTTTTGTCAGGAAAGAGGCTTGGGCTGATTCTTCATTTATCCATTTTCTTGAGGATCTATGGGAATGCTGGATGTACAAGATCATGCTGACAGGACAGGTTTTTTTTTTGGGAGGGATCTGCAGAAGTCATCTAGTCTAACCCCCATGCTGAATTGGGCCCTGTTGAGTATGTATGTGAGTACATCCATGCTTAGTTATTCAATGTATGTTTACATGATGTGCTGAACTGGAGGAGCCATCTGCAGTTACAGCCTTTGTCCTTACCACTAAGAGAGGTAAAAAGTGGGTTGAAATCATAGAACCACAGAATGGCCTTAACTGGAAGGGGGTTTTGAGGATAATTTAGTCCAAAAACCACTAGACCAGGTTGCTCCAAGCTTCACCCAGCCTGATCTTGAGTATCTCCAGAGATGAGGATCCACCTCCTCTTCAAGAAACCTGTGCCATTGTCTCACCCCCTTCAGTACTAATGCTTTGGGGTGGCATTGATGGCCCTGTATCCCAGCCAAGCTGACCCATTCTGATATGCCAGAAGAGCATATGATGATGCTGAAATATCCTAGATATTTTTATTTCTCTATTTTACCTGCATTCCTTTTGTCTTTCTCTCTCTTACATTTCCTAAGGAGGACTCCTATGAGCACAGCACTGGGGCTGCGTGATTATCCAATTTTCTCATTTATCAAAGTTTTATGCCTCTTAGTTTAGTGCTTACGCACTCATTATATTGAAGAAGAAAATAAGTCTAATGAGCCCAATTCATAATCCAAGTAAGACCATTAACACCGCAACAGCTGAGCAGACACAGCAGTGTGGAAGTGAATGCTGTTTAAAGAAGCTCAAGGCAGCAATGTGGGCTGATCACAAAGACAGAAAAGTCATATGCCCAGCTGATAGGAACTGCATGAACGTTTACAGTGGGACCTGGCTGTTGAAATGCAGGCACTGACTGCCTGCCATTCCATGGGTGTTCAACACACCTTCATGATTAAAAAGGTGGAAAACCTTTCTCATGTCCTCTTGACAAGACTGGAGTTCCTTCCTTTGTTTCTACCTAGTGGACACTCAGACAAATCTTGCCTCATCTTTCTTCAGGTTCACCTCACATTTCAGGCACCTATGTGGAAACTGTCAGACTCCTTACATGTCCAAACCAGAGGTGGAAATGGGATTTTGAGATTACATAAATATCATGCCTGGATTTAAAACCAGCCCATCCCAGCCCCAAATCTAGGTGGAGTTACATGGACTGCTTTCAAATTCTGAGGCAAATAAAAAACTAGGGATACAAAAATTCCAATCATGTGGTTCAGAAGAAAAGGACTGAAGATTTATAGAATCACAGAATCAGAGGTTGTGAAAGCCCTCCAAGGTCACTGAGGCCAAGCTGTGCCAAATCCCCACCTTGTCCCCAGGCCAGAACACTGAGCATCACTTGCAGACCTTCCCTGGACTACTACAAGGATGGGGATTCAAACCCCCCCTGGGCAGCCTCTTCCAATTCCTGACCACCCTTTCCATGAGGCGATTCCTCCTGATGCCCTACCTAAACCTCTTGTGGTGCAGCTTCAGGCGGTGTCCCCTTGTCCTGTCACTGGTTACCTGGGAGAAGGAGGCAGCCACCTCCTTTCAGGGGGTTGTAGAGAGTGAAAAGGTCACTTCTGAGTCTCCTCCAGGCTAAATGAATGTGAAAGTTTAAGACCCAGGCCACAAGCTAATGTTTCTTCAGAAAAACAGTAATTTTTACAAAATAATAGCTAAATATCCTACAATGGCCATAAACTAAAACACAAGCACTTTCACCACAAGATGAGGAAGAACTTTTTCCAGGCTATCCAGGGAGGGCATGGATTCTCCCTTTCTGGGGACATTCCAACCCCACCTGGATGCATTCCTGTGATCTGGTCTGGGTGACCTGCCTTGGCAGGGAGTTTGGACTGGACAGTATCTACAGGTCCCTTCCAAACCTAACAGCTCTGTGTTTTTATAACAATACATACCAGATGTTTCAAAAGCCACTGACCCTTTCTCTTATTCAAAGTTCAAATGGCCTCTCTTTTCCATGTCCCAGTGAAAACACGCTTACCCATACACACACACAAAAGAGGTCTGCATATTTACATGGAAAGGGACACAAATTAACCTTCCTCCCTTCGCACAGGTTTCTTTCTCCTTCTTCCCTCCCTGAGATTCGGAGAAGCTGCTCCTCTGCTGTGCAGCAGTGCACCAGGAGCAGCCCTGTGGCAGCCCCAGCAGTATTTCCCTGGTGTAACCCAACCCCTTGGTGGGAGCAGAGAGGGCTATCAACTCCCTTTGATTAACAGGGTGGGTATGCCTGACGTTCACTTACCAGAACAGGGAAGATAACTTTGTAGACCACATTAATGGGGATCTACCTCTCCTGCTCATTGATGACATTGAGCATAACCATGTGGGGTTTTAGGAGCAGAGTAATTCCTTCGTCTGCCTTTGATTACATCATAAATTGACACCTTGCCAAGTTATAAAAACATGGCTTTTTGGAGGCCAGGGCACTTCAGATGATGCCCTCTCTCATTTGCTGGGTTTTGTGCCACAGCAGAGCTATAGATCACATCTGTAATCCTGTGGAGTTCATTATCTCCTAATGCTATTTGGTTTTTTAGATCATTAGAATGAAACTTGACCTGACCTGTGAACTATGAAATTGATTGTTGCCTTTAAATGGTCAACAGCCCATTTTCTAATCGATATACCAAATAATTTTATACATATTTAAATTATATATAACTTTAATGCTCGTTAAATTTATCTGCCACTTTCCTTCTATAGTTTACTTTGCATGCATCTGAAACATGGATGGTGCTTTTACTACTTGGTGGTATCATTTAGGAAAAAAGGAGGAAGAAGGAGGAAGACACAAATAAGCCCCGGCCTGAAACAAAAAGCTGAAGCACTGAACATGAGTGCAATTCCACTCTGAAGGATTTTAAAACATTACCTAGTTTGGGTATGGTTTTGGATTAATCCATTCCATGTTGACTGGGAAAAAACAAAACAAAACAAAAAAAAACCAAACCAAACCAAAAAAAACCCAAAAAAAACCCCAAAAAAACACAAAAAAACCCCAGAATTTTGCTGTAATCATTCAAGTCAAAATAGAGTTTGTGCCTTATGTTCCCTGTGTGCTGATTTGCAAAATGGAAAACAATAAAAGTTGGAGTGAAATGTTGAATTCGCTCAGGACAGAACTGGATTCAGTGATAGGGGATGTTTCTGAGGTTAGTGAGGTTATTTCTGGTCCTGGGGAAGCTCTGTTTAATGGTTTGGGTCTACTGCACAATTTTATAAAGGCATAGGAAATATCATCCCTGGCCACCTTACAGAGCACTTAATTTTTAAGTAGATATAATAACCTTGCTTATGCTCTGATGATTTTAGGAAGTTCTCCTCTGGGCATCCTTCTGCATCCTGCCATTCCTGTATCTTCCAAAGTAAGTTGTTGTCTTCAAGCACAAACTCCTGTGGAGCCCCATTAACAGCCACGTTGCTCTCTGCCTTTTCAGCCTCTCAGTGAAACAGAGTTTGTTTGTTTCCAAATTTAGAAAAGACAGGGGGAAAAAGCATCTCCCACCCCAAAATGTTTCACCTTTTAACAAAGCCTGTCCAGTTCTCTCAACATCTCTACATGTCTAGAAAATAAACCCCTCTAAACTAAAGATTCCAGTTTGGGAAAGAAGCAAACTCAGATGACCACAGCTCCAAGCTTCTTCTCATTTCTATGTGGGAGAGAGAAATGAAAGAGTAAAATGCATAAATAATGTAACCTATTTTTTTTTTTTTTTCTGTGTGAGATGAGACCCAAAAGCAGCAACACAGCTTTAAAAGGGAAATATAGACACAAAATCAGGATGGGTGCCATGACCAGTGCAATTACTTAAGGGTTTAAAACTCTTGGTTTCACTATTGTGGAAAGGTCTTGTCATCACCTTTACTTTTTCCAGTCAATTAAAGGAAGTAGTGTATTTCTCCTTCTTAAAGACCTCTAAGGATGAAGTAATTAACTTTTGTAACTCATTTAAAGAGGAAAAGCAGTGCATTTTACTGCAAATAACAATTACTGATGAACAAAATGATTCCTCAATGGAAAGGTCATTCCCTACCACCCAACCAGCCAATCCCTCTTGTAATGCATGAGGTTTTCTGTAGTGCTCAAATAAACTTCTAAAAGTACTCAGGCAGAGAGGGAAACTACCTCAGGTATTCATCAAATCACAGTCTTACTCAGGAAATCACAATATGTTTTTGCCCAAATGAGTTGTTGAAGGTAAAAGTGAGGAAAATACCTCATTTTACCCCCCAGCCTACACCCTCTGGGCTTGCAGAAGGAGCAGGTTTCTGAGTTTTCCACTGAGTATCCACTGCCCACAACAACATCTCTCTGTTCCCAGTCACCCCCAAGACTTCTGGCCTTTCCCTGATATCTTGTGAGGTCTGTGTGAGAAAAGAATAAAAAACTAACGAATAAATTTAGAAACCAGCAATGAGCCATTGAAGAAAAGAAATCTGCAAGCCATTTGGAATGGCTTCCCTGGATTACTACTAGTCAGACAGGACTTAATCTTCTAGATGTTCTTGTTTTTGAGAGTAAAGAGGCATACGGCACTTATCTAAAATTAAAATGGTGAGCAGTGAAAGCCCTTGCAGGTACAGGGATCTTATCTGCAGAGGTCTCTGCTTTGTTTCTGCTATCAGCCCCTGCTTGGCACCGAGCAGGGACTGCCTGGGGAGGGCAGGGGGGGGAAGCAGGAGCTTTTGCTGTGATCCTGCACCTGCTACTGCTCCATCTAGAAAATGGCACCTTTTAATACATGGTCATTTTTATTTATATTCCAGTTTTATCAAAGCAATGGGGCGTGCAATAGGCTGGTAAATAATTAATTTATTTCCCAAAGTCCCCCAGTGCAAGAGACGACAAGCCCTGCCATTTATACTTTTATGAAACGCCAGATGAAGTGAAGACGTCAGCGAGGGGGGCAAGTCGCCGGGAACAAAGTGAATTAGAGAATATCTTTCCTTCAGTAAGACAAATTTGTGTGGGGTAACCATGCTTTGCTGGGGAAGCCAATTGGAAAAGAGTGATAGAGGCCCAGCTACCGAAGTTCATCAAAGTCATCTGTTTCAGGTAAGCTCATTTTTCACCAGCCAAGGGGATATTTACCTGGAGTACACCTGTAAGGTACAGCCGACAGATTGAATGGTACAGTGCTTTATTATATTTCACACCCTGATGATTCAATATGATAGGAAAAAAGGGAGAGAAAAGCAGAGAACTAAAAAAACACAAAAACAAACCCCCTGTCTTCTCTTTGGAGTGTGTTTGTTGCATTATTTGGCTGCAGTGCTTAGGCAAACCAAAGGGAACTGAGCAGTGTTTTGCAATGCATTATGTTCCTGTGAGAGCACTTAGCTCAAAATGACTTCTTTTTTTTTCCTTCTCCTTTCCTTTTTGCAAGTGTCATCCTAGATTTCTGCAGTGAGACAACACTGCATTATGTGTACCTTGTTAAGTTATGTCCACCCAACCAGCCAGCAAGAGCTGACTCTCCCTGCTGGCTCCCCCTGGGTGTTCCATTCTGCTGCTGGGAGAGCACAGATGCCTTCAGCTGGGCAAAGAGCTGAAATTCCTCTGAATGCACCTGAATTTGCCCTACAGCCACCTCTTGTCA
This sequence comes from Regulus satrapa, assembly GCA_013396955.1. Taxonomy (NCBI): domain Eukaryota; kingdom Metazoa; phylum Chordata; class Aves; order Passeriformes; family Regulidae; genus Regulus; species Regulus satrapa. The sequence continues at coordinate 62,260 of VWZN01008173.1, read as the reverse complement.
CGGTGTGCACCATGCTTGCAGGCCACCTCCCAAGGTCATTGCATTGGAGGGCCATCACTTTGCTATGCTGAGGAGAACCAGATCTATCGAGGCTCAGGTGAGAGACTGAACTCAACTTCTACAAGATCAAGAAGCAGCATAATTTCACCTGATTTTGCAAATTTGGCTGTCATGCTCCCCCAAAAAAACCAAATATAGCTGTGCCCTGGAAAAATAATGGTATCGGTGAGTGGTTTCAGGTTCTTGGTGAGGGGTGTGGAGTTTTGGAGATGGGGAGTTTGCTGTTTGAGCCCACTGCTTCCACTCAAAAAGAAAATGGGTGTTTCTGTCTGAGCCTGAAAGTGTGTGGCCACAGCCCTTGTTCAGAGAGCAGCATTCAGATTTCATGTACTATATCTGGTGTACCTCTGCTTCCCACCAGTCAAACACATCTGCTTCCTGGGAAAGGAGCTTCTCTCTGTCACAGCAAGTCTGGCTCAGAGGAAAAAGTTTGATGGCTAATGCCACAACCATTTTGCTGTGAGTTGTCAGATCTTAGCTGAATGCAGTCTTCTGATAAAATTTGTTGTCCTCACAGAAATTACTGTTGCCAGAGACAACTTTCAGGTGTCTGACAGTACCTTCATTTTAGGTGAGAGAGATTTCTGAGCACCTGAATATGACCTGGGGGCCGTGGTGTGTCAGGTGTGTGATGCGTCATGGAGATCCTTGAGAAAAAGAGGTTTGAGGTTTATTTTTATATTAATTTATTTATTCTCCTGGCACAGCTGTTACCCCCAGCATTTGCCCCAGGATCAGATACCTCGGGGTCGCAGCCAAAGGTTGCATCAGCCAGCCACTCAGCCAGCAGGGTCATGGGCTAGGAAGGGTCTGCACATCTGCACGTGCCACTCCATCTCATGGGGCTGTGGACCATCATGGTTTGGAAAGAGCTACAGGACACCTGGATGAGACCCCTTTAGCCCAGACTGACACTGGAAGCCACCTGCACTGAGCACGGGGCTCTGCTGAGATAGCCAGCAGGGCAAGGGGACAGTGATGGAAAGGGGACATCAGCTTTACTCTTGCTGGCAGCACTGAAAACCTCAGAAAGCTGGGCAGTTGTGACAAGATTTGCCCTCAAAATGGGGAAATAAATAAATAAAAATGCAAGTTCAAGCATATAAATATCCAGATCTAAATGACTCTTAGTCTAGAGTCCAAGCATCTCCACGTTACAGATGTAGTAGTAAAGAGCAATTGGGATTGTCCAGGGAATCTTTCTATACTAGATTTCTGCTGATATTCTTTGTCCTTAATAAAGGAGGTGGTTTCTCCTAAGCTCTAAGGTATGCCTATTTCTGTTCCTTTTAGGAAAAAGAATTCTTCAATAAATTAGCATGCCTTTAAAATGATAATACGGTCTATAAAAATTATTGTGATTCATATCAGAACACATAATGATTTAACTAATCAGTCATTAATTAAACAGGTTTTTACCTGCGGGGGCTGCAAGAGTTTAATAATTTAAGCTGACTAAATGTTAGTACTACCCGGGCATAATTAGAGCTGTGGGGAAAGTTTCACAAATACAGCAAAGCTAGCTACATTTTATGCTATTTACTGAGAGCAGGCAGCAATCTGCCAGCAGAGCAGACTTTTCAATTCTAAGTGAGCATGCTGCCATGACAGAATGACCAGGACAGAACTGGACTAAGGATGTTGATCAACATAGCTAATAAGAAAGTCCACATTTCTTCAACAGCTTAAACAGAATCACAGAACCACAGAATGGTTTGGGTTGGAAAGCACCTTTAAAACCACATAGTTTAACCCCCTGCCATGGGTGGGGACATTGCCCTGGTTGCTCCAAGCCCTGTCCAGCCTGGCACTTCCAGGGATCCAGGACAGCCACAGCTTCTCTGGGCACCCTGGGCCAGGGCCTGCCCACCTTCAGCCAGGAATTCCTAATTCCCAAGATCCCAGCAATTTAAAGCTGTTCCCCTTTGTCCTATCTCATCTTTGTGGTACATATGATCACCCTGATTGCAGAAGCTGTTGCAGGACTGACCCCTTCGTTATGAGCTTACGTCTCGAGCACTTCCTTGTGGAAGGCCATCAGGGTTCAGGGGAGCAGCTTCTGTTAACAGAGCTGTGTTGTTTTATCTTGCAAGAATGGAGATGAACTTCAGGAGTCTGGGCTCTTCACTCTGGGACCTTCATGAACACACTTTTTTCCACCTCCAAGTCCTGCTTTACATGCCAATAAACTGTAGTATTTTCCTATTTGGGAGTACCTGAGTGCCACATTTGTGTTCCCAAAATTCTTTGTTCATGCCCAGAATTACCTTATTAATTACAGCCTACAAGTTTTCCCTTGAGCACTAGGAGTCTTTAGTAGTCCAGTGAGGAAGACAACACCTGGAGGAGGTCACAGGTTCACACACTGACCTAAAATTTCTGAATCCAGATCCTGTGTGGTTGGTAAGAGCAAGGAGGTGATGCCTGTGTATTTAATATTCAGCACCTAGAAGAGAAATTCTTTGGTCAAAGAACTTCATGGAGGAGGAATTCTTTGTTCTATGAAAGGTTAATGTACCTGGGTAGCAGCCGAGAGCGTTTGCATGCAGAGAGATCATTAATCCATGCAGTAATAATTTGTGAAATAAAAATCAATCTCGGAAAGAAGGCAAAGCCTCTAGTTCCAAAGTAATGGACTGCCTTTTGCACTGCATCTCGTTAAGCAAGACCCAAATACATAATGGGCTCAATTTCCATGCAAGTCTTCTCTGCAACCCAGAAAAACTAATAGCAACTCTAAACAAACCCTGCTGTCTTTCAGGCCCCGCAATTGCAGCTCAATTAACACAGCAGTCCCGGCTGTGGCAGGGTAGTTTTAAATGGCCAGAGCTGCAATATTTTTTCCAGGTAGGAGGAGACCTTCTGGGCTGATGGCCCAGGCCTGCAGACATGCCTGGCAACATCAGCTCTTGGTGAGATCACACGATGGACAGGGTTAGACCCTCTCTGAAGGAGCTTCAGGGGCTTTGGCAGCATCTGAGCTCCTCTCCACTTGGAAGGAGAAAGGGAATGCACAGAGGGCTGCAGGATGCCCCATGGTCCCACGGCCCCAGACCACCTCACTCATGCCTCTGCTGCTCCTGCTCACTCAAGAAAGAAACTGAGGCCAAAGACAACGCCCAAAGAGAATTTGGTCTCTCAGGCAAGGCTTGGTCCAAAGGCTGCCAAAATCTATTAATGTGCATCCCTACAGGTAAATAAAACAAGGGATGACTGTAAGGGGAAAGCAGGCTCACCTTCGGAGCAGAGAAATCTTTGAAATAATATGTTTGAAGAACAGCCCACAAGCTCCTCTGCTGAGGAGTAATGGGGTCAGATTTATTCCTCAGCTCAACACAAAATGAAATACCTTTTGCTTTCGACCTGCTCGCATGGGTTAAGGTGATATCAAAGCTTCTGTGCTGTAGGCATCTGATTTCTGCCAGTATCCCAAAAAGAAAAATCACAGTTTATCACTTGCTCCTTAGGTTGAAATCTGTCCCTTCACCCTTTCCCTGCCTCCCAGGTGCTTTAATTTGAATTTTCTGCTTGGGCTGGAAAAGATTTCCTGGAGACTGTCACCAGCAAGGTGGGTGGCATCTCCAGGTGATTTCAGTGAGAGGGAAGCCAGGCAGGCTCACTGCCAGGCTGCAGCCCAGCCCCGAGTGTGGAGGTGTCACTCTGTAATACTGACAAAGTACAAAATCCAGTCCCAATAATCCTCTTAAGTCAGACGAGAAAATAACCGGTGTGATTGATAACCCAAAGACAATCAAAGTGTTAAGGATTTAGGGAAGGTACCATACATACAGAGTATTTCCAAGAAGAGCTACACAGCTTAAAGGACTGTTTTATTTGTATTTTTTGCCCTTTTGATATACTAAAAGCAGGGAAAAATAACAGTAATAACTTTTAAATGCACTGAAATCAGAGACAGATATACCATTGGTTTGAATTGATTTTCAATCAGCTTTTAAGGAGCACAGCAGAAGTATCAATTAACAACAAAATAATCATTACAAGTAAACAAAGACAACAAAGAATAAATTAGAAAAACACTGGAAATCAATATCATTTAAAGAGAGAAAATCAGTTGAGTTCAGTGCGAGGAACAAGAAATTCAGGAAAATTAGTGCAAAGGACTGTTGTAGGGCTTTTTTCACTATGCTTCAGGTGGAGGAAGCCCCAGACTGTGGATCCATGTCTCCAATGGGCTCAGGTGCCACCAGTCTGTCATCTCACCATTTGGGCCCTGCAAAGTATGATTCCCTCATGGTTTTGTTTGCCCAGCAACCTGAGAGACTGGATATCTGAGACCCACTTTAATTAATGGGAAATGAACATCCCGGACTCCTCTCTCAGGTGCACACTTCAGGTGTAGAGGTGATGTTTCCAGGTCAAGGGAGCTGCTTCAAAGAAAAGGATGGTACCGAGGCAGATATTCATCTACAGCTACTGCTGCAGAAAACTAAAATATCTGGGACACTGGTGGAAATAACCATGTTATCTCCACATCCTGGCTGGTGTGCTGCAGCACAGCAACACAAGGCTTTCAGCTTTTAGTCACAGAGTACAATATAACTAGGTTAACAACGTTTTGATAACCCAAATATTCCCCAAAAATTTGAAAATAAAGTATCCTTGCATTTTCACTTCTTCAGCTTTGCAAACATTCCATGCAATTCCTTCCACAGCCAGAGTTGGCTTGGATGCAAATAGTTCAGGGAATAATACCCAAACCAACAAACTAAAAAATCAAGCCAAAAAAAAAAAAATAAATAAAAAAGGTGAAACTGACTAATAAACCCATGAAAAACCAGTAAAACCCCCTCAAGATGCCTTTTGAAGGAGTGATAGAAGTTACATTTTGAAGCTTTTGAACTCAATTTAGCCCTGCTGGGAGATGGTTAGCATCACACCACTTCCTCCAGCCAAGACTGTCCAGTTTCAGTGCTCTGCTGTGGCTCCTCTGTGTTTCAGGCAAAGTGAGGGGAGGAAAACATCTCACCTGAAATGTCAGGGTTACAGAATGGACTGCCTTGTCTCACAGGATAAGACTGTTCCCACTTCCCACCTGACTTTCCAAGCTGTCTCCATCCTTGGAAGACAAGGAAGTCTTCTGATAAGTGAATAGCCTTGTTCTTTGGTCAGGGGGCAGCTCAAGGGCATCCCAAACCTGGAATCAAAGGGGAAATAAGCAATAGGCAATAGGAAAGGGCAATATGATCATTCTGACATATAGCAGGTTAACTTTGGTGGCAGGAAAAAGGGGAGAGCTGGTCCTCTGATGTTATTGTACACTTGGTTCTACATCTCAGCATCAAGTCACTTGCTAGACCTGGGAATATTTTTCCCCAAAAAGGATGGACCACTAGCGTTTTGTACACATCAGTTGCATTCCTCTGGTGGGACACAGCCCTCTTGTCTGGGCAGAAATTTCCAACCTGAAGAGGCTCCTGTCCCTGACTGAAGGGAGCATGAGAACTTCAGGGTGGCAACCAAGGGCAAGTCCCTCTATTTTATCTATATCTATATCTAAATTTATATAATTTATATCTATATCTATATCTATATAATCTATATCTATATCTATATCTATATAATCTATATAATCTATATCTATATCTATATAATCTCTATCTATGTTTATATATCTATATCTATATAATCTCTATCTATTTCTATGTTTATATATCTATATCTATATATATCTCTATATCTCTATATCTCTATATCTATATCTATATCTATATCTATATCTATATCTATATCTATATCTATATCTATATCTAAATATCTCCATATCTCTCTATCTATCTGTCTATCCATCTATCTATCTGTCTATCTATCTATCTATCTATCTATCTGAATGGGGAGGTTTTTTAACATAAATACTGCACTGATAATTCTTCACACTAATCCCATCCCTGGCACAAATCTTCTGTCTCAATCTCACTATTTTTTCCCCCGTCCACATTCTGACACTCATTAAATTCTCGGTGTGCCCAAAGCTTACCAACACGGCACAGTGCTTTATCCGGTGGCGTCAGCCCATCAATAAAGCTCAGCTGTTGAGTTTGTCTCTCTCCTGCATTTTCAGATCACTGTAAATTATGTGGATGCTGGAGCCATGTGTCAGTGCCAGGGCCTGAGGTGTGTGTTGGATTCCCCCGTGCTCCAGAAATATCAGGGATAAGGCAGGAGTGAGGCTTCCCCATCATTTCCAGGCATGCACAAAGCCACCGCTGGCAGAAAAAAAAAAAGAAATTAAAAAAAATTTTAAAAAGAAAAATTAAAAGTAGTCTCTGCTAAAACTCAGCCCAGCTGGGAGGGGATGAGAACATGAATGGCATCTTTCTCCTTGGCTGTGACTTTCCACTCATCTTCTCTCTTTTCTCACTCCAGAATGAATGCACAATTAAAACACAATCAATCTCTGTGACATTTCCAAAGTGTGCAGTCAGTGTACCAGCGTTTTTCGTAGCCTTGGCGAGAGCCCAGATTTCTTGGAAACAAAAAAAAAAAAAAAAGCTCTTGACTTTCCCCTCAGAGAAACTTAAGATTAAAGGTTGTCGAGTGGGGACAAATCAAGCATCAAATTTGTTGTCAACAAATTAGTGTGCTGAAGAGACTTCTCACTTCTCTGAGTGACTCTTCTCAGGTTTAGTAGTAAGTGGGGATGGTTAATTCTAATGGTAGCCAGTGATTTGCATTCAATAGATCCATGTAATGTGGGAAAATACAGGGATTTTTTTAATAGAAGTGACTTGTTACAAAAAAATAAGGGGAGTGAGAGGTGAGAAACCTATTAGGTGAAAAGCCTCTTGCTTGTGCTAAGAGAAAAAAAAATAAAGGTGTTCCCAGTTTATAGTTTATTTTATTTGTCATCTCAACAGAGACAGGAAGAAAAATATCAATATTTAAGACTACCTCTAGCAATTGTGTGTTTTGTTTTTCTAGTTATACACCCTCGAGGTGCATAGAGGGTTATAGCAATGCCTCAGGTCACACTCATAATAACGGGAACCTCACTTTTTTCTTTTTTTTTTTTTTTCCCCATCTCTCTTTAAAACAACTCTATTAGTACTGCGCAAGCTACCTTAAGCAGCATCTGACACATACAAACTGTTGCCTGTAGGTTGCCTGTTTGTTTGATTTTCTGCAGTGTGAAGGTTGAGTTGAGTCATTTTGCACCCAATTACTTTGCAGTAAATTTGTCGGATGATTCTTGTCGTGCCGTATTGATCCAACGTGTCACCTTGAACTTGTTTATTGACACATCAAATTCCAAAGGCAGCCCTGTTCAATTTACCACTTCCCAATTATGGCATTTATATGATGTCACTGAAGCTTCTTGTCACGTTCAGATGAGGCCATTTTCCCCCCTCCACCACCAATCACCTGAGCAGCGGTTGCCATTTTTCTCTGACCTTTCCCGAGACAGATGGTGGTTCATAAAATACATCATTAGCACACATGTCATTTTATCTTGCCTGGATTTTTTAAGTGAAAGGTGCTTTGTTCAACAAAAGGCTTTTCAATTTTGTCCTCAGTGACGGTGTTGCTAAATAGGATTTTTCTCCTGACACTGGACAAGGGGGTTCACCCCTGATGGGTTCACCAGGGGATTTGCAACGTGACACCAGGAGAGCCTCATCCTTGGCCCAACAGAGACCTGCATCCCTGGATGGTCATCCCAGCATCCCAGGAGCCAGCCTGCTGCTCTGACACACAAAACCAGGTGCTGGAAATGGCATCCTGATGCGATGCTCACCACGATGCTTCACCGATGAGCACAAAGAAGCAACAACTCTTTCCTTTGCAAAGTCTTTCAAGATTTATGAGTTTATGATGCCAAAGGTGCTGAAAGTAGCCTCCTTTTTCACCCTGAGGTGTTTTGTTTCCTTTAGAATTGTCCATTCAGCTTCTTGATAACTCAGGAGCTGGGCAGGAACATCACTTGAAAGTACTGCTTTCTCTTAACTCATGATAATATTCTATGCCAATAGCTAGAAATATTATCTAGATGTCTTTGTCCCATGGATTGACTCAGCAGCACACTTGAGCCTTGAATGAGTTTAAGATGTGTCTGTGTGGTTTCCAAGATGAGGTCTGTCCTCTCATAGTGAAGAAACTGATGTAACCCAGAAGACAATCTGGGCCAAAACAGGTTTTTGTTGTTTGAGGCTCCCTAGGGCTGAGGTCAATGTTAAAGACAAATAGAAGAGACATGCACTCTTCCTGCACATGATTTATCACTTGCCAAAATGTGCCTGAGAAAAAAGCCAGGGAAGGGGGGGAGAAAAGCTACCACAGCAGAAGAAACTGTTATCTTCTTGGCACTTCCTCAGTTAGGATGCCAGTGGTGCTTTAAAGTAGCTGGAACAAAAACATTTCCAAAGCCAATTTCATTAAATATAATTTCTTCTTCTTACTTGATGCTCACAGTTTTACTTCCCCATTTCCCTGTCTGAGGAAGTAATCATTTCTGCATCACTAGAACTTAGAAGTGAGCAAACAAGCATCTCTCTAAGTTCCTGAACACCCCAGCTCCTCTCACCACTCTCTCACGTTGCAAGTTCAAAGGCTGCTGTCATTTCATGCCAGCACAGAGGTGCTGCCATGGTGTGGAATGGGAGAGAGGAGCTGCCTGCAGGGGAAGGAAATAGAGCCAGAAAACGCTCTCAGGTGGGGACCTTGAATGTCAGACATCAGTCAGGAGCCTGTTCCTGATATATGAACCCCAAAGGAAGGGTTGTGGGGGGATGACAGGCACCTCCTTGCTCTTGTTCAGGCTAGGCATTGGTAGCTTCAGATGTTGCCAGGTGGTGAGACAGTGAGATGGTTTCTTCCCTATGTGTCCTTGGCACCTCTTGCATTTTGTTCCCACCTCAGAGCTCTTGCCCGAGTCTTAGTTCCTGTTTGTGTAACAGGCCCATATTGTTAAGCTCCTTTAAAGATTCTCCCTGCTACAAAGGTTTTGCTTATGTCCCTCCTTCAGCTTTATCCATCTTGTGCAGAGGTCCCAGCATCTTCTGCCTTTCTGTTATCAGGTAAGCCACAGCTAGCTTATGAGCATTAATCTACCAGGGGTTTTGCAGATATTCCCCTGCAGGAAGGAGGCAAAAGCCAGAGAGGGTAACACCCCAATTTCTGAAGCAGGGACTGAAGAAGAAGACATGCCATTCTTAGGATATCGGGTCACTGAAGGTCCTCTGAACCTAAAGCAAAACCTCCACACACACAGCCAGGGTCACACACACATGAGGCCAGGGTCATTTTTAAGCTCAGCACCATGTGCTGGCCTTCCCTGCTGATACTGCTGGTTCATCAGGTCACCCTTGAAGCCTTTGAGACCTGTGCAGACACAATCTGTGTCTTGCCATCCAGTCTGGTTTTGGCAATCTTGAGGACCTCCTCTAAAATTTCAAATTAACTTCAAATTAAAAAGGCAAATCACAGCATCACAGAATATCCTGGGTTGGAAAAGATCCACAAGGATCATATGGTTGAAATCCTCCCCTGCACAGATACCCCAACAATCCCACCCTTTTCCTGAAAGCACTGTCCAAACTCTCCTGAAGCTCTGGCAGCCTTAGGGCTGTGCCCATTCCCTGTGGAACCTGTTCAGTGCCCCATCACCCACTGGGGGAAAAAACCTTTTCCTGATGTCCTGCCTAAGCATTACCATGAGGTTCTGTCACCGAACACCAGAGAGAATAGATCAGTCCCTGTCCCTCTGCTGCCCCTTGTGAGGACACAAAGTTTGGGATTTACTTGGTTTTGGCTGGAATGACACATCTTTGTTTGTACCACTGCAATTCTCTGCACACGTTCACAAATAAAATGGGATGGAGAACAAACGCTCTGGTAGATACTGGATTTATGGCATGCCAAGTTTAAATAGCACCCATAAGGCTTAAACCAGCAGCAATGGGGAATCCATTTTTCAACTGCAGAAAGCACACAAGGTCTCTTTCTTCTCACTGGGTAAGCTGATGCTGGGTACCAATTTCCCGAACTCGTCATGCCAGGAAATCAAGTCTCCACTCCTCCTCACGTGTGACTTAGGGTTCTTTTGTGGGTTCTTTCTAAAGTCCAAAAAGGTACTAAAATAGCAACCATGCTACTTAAGGGTATCAGGTGATTAGAGACAGCCCTTAGATACCAATTAACCTCTGTGCCAGTTTCAGTCTGGTGTGCACACTCTCATCATGACTGCAACTGTTGAATAATTAATCCCTTAGACTAAACAAACCATTGCCGGGCTGCACTCAGCTTCCTCTTCTGCTCCTTTATGCACTGATGCCTAATTTTTTTCTAATTGATTGTCACCCCCTTTTGAAGGGAGGGGTTTTGGGTTGGTTTTTTTTTTTCCTTTATGTGGCTATGATTATATTCTTTTCCTTGGTTATTCAAACAGTGGATCTGGGGATTGTACAGAAGGAAGGAAGGAAGGAAATGTCTTTAGCAGAACAAAAATCTTATTCTGACAACTAGTTGAAGAATGTATTATTTTGGTTACAATGATGCTTTGGTCTGCTATATTTTATGCAAAACTCTAAAAATTAAAAATTACCTGTAGGGACTAATTTTTTATTTTATTTTTGCTAATATTCGATAGCCCATTTCCATCTTATTGAACATATTGTCACTCTAAACTGGCAGCTCATTTGTTATTCTCAGAGCATTCTAAAGATACAGAAATAATACTACAGAGAATACAAATGGCTACACATTCCATGAACACTTTCCAGAATATAAATTTGTAGTCAGGGAAGAATTTACTGATACATCTTTTTTGTTTTGTTTTGTTTTCAAGTCAAAGAAATATATTCTTACATTCCATGCGTAAAATTGTATGCACTGCTCTACTGCAAACACATCAATTAATAATAGAGGGCCAGATTTTGTGGTTCTTTGAGCTTTTTCAGTTTAAATTCTCATAGGCAATCAAGAACTGCTTAAAAATATTGAAATATATTTATCTTTATGAGTTGTTTGATTTCTTTTTGTTGGTTAAGCACCACCTATGAGTTTACAATGACTCATGGAACATTCTGAGCAGAAATTATGGGAGGTCTGAACCATAAAGCACCAAAACCCGGTGTAGCAAAGACATTCTTTAATCTTTAATTTTGAGAATACCTCCTGTAAGTGGTGTCAGTAGCCTGTCAATGCCCACAGGAGCACCAAAGATGCTGCCTCAGCTCAGTGCTGTTCCAACATTACTTTGGAAATGCCACAGGAGTATCTTGTGTCTCTGAGTGGCATGACACCTTTGGGTAGAGGCAAAGAGACAGTCAGGAATTTTAAAAGCAAATTGGGAATTGTTACCCTTGGGAAGTCAGCTCCAATGACTGCCAAAGCCTGACTGTGGTAGGAGGTTTGCCCCAACCAGGAGTCCAGGGATTGGGTCCCATGTACTTACTTTTCATTATTCTTAAAATCAATAAGTAGATACTGACTACTCTTAAAATGAATATCAAGATTAATTGACCCAAGTGGTAAGTATTGATCCAGGAATGGCCAATCGATTGTCAGGGGATGATAAATCTTGAATTTTATAGGAACATGAAGCCACAGGCAGGAGCAACCCCAGGTTCACAGTGGTGGATGAAAACACAGGGAGATCTGTGCCAGGACACTCTGCCAGCACTTTCCCAAGTTTTGCAAAGTGAAAGTGCACAAATCCTCCCTTTTTTTTTTCCCAGAAGAAGCTTGAGAAAAGTTTGTCACTTACGCCAGGCAAAAATCAGAGCCTTTATTGCAGAGTGCATCATAAGATGTGTCCAAGTTGAGTTTTTCTGTAGTGTGGACATTGAAAATAATATTGGGGGAAGGATGGGGGGCTGGAGGGAGGAGGGGGCTGTTGGGANTTTAACCAAATCTAGTAGTAAATAGTTGTAATTATGTTATACCAGAAGAGGTTTTTCAATCAAAAGGGAGTTATTCAATGCTGTAAAATCACAGTGCAGGACAGTAAATATCTACCCAGACTCTCTTCTCCAGCAAGGTTACAGCACAAAGAGCAGCAAGACACAGGGACAGGCTGTGACCTTCAAGTTAATCTCCCTCCTGCCTGCCCTTATCAACACAAAACCTAAAAGTCCCCAACACTGGGGCTTCAGGCACTGCCTTCAGGAGGCCTCCTCACCGTCTAGAGCAAATGCCCTAAAAAGGTTTCCTCCTTTTATTTCCCCAGCAGGATTTCTGTGCCTCTTTAGCCACATTCCCATTCCCATTCCGGCGGTGCTTCCCCTCGCGCGCATCCTCATCCGTAACACTTCTCCAAAGATGGAACCACCTGGGAGCTGCCAAACAGCATCTAGACCTCTGGGATGTGAAATATTTGTATTTTAATTGCATTCTTTGTTCTTATTTCTAATAAAGGATGATATTATGAGGCCTGAGGGCCATATTCCTCTTTCTAGGGATTGTTACTGTGCGATGATAAGGAAAATGCTACGTGATGAGCAATATGCATGCAGCAAAAATGTCCTTCAACGTGAGGAAATAGTCTGTCTGCCTTCATAACCTCAGATGGAGGGGAATACAGCTGAGAGCTCTTCCCTTAAGCACTGCTTCTTACCCTGCATTTACTCTTCAGTCTTATTTTCTATAGACTGCCATGAATGACACTTGGAGGCAAAAAAGAGAAGGGAATTTAAAAAAAGAAAAAAAAAAAAAAAAAAAGTGAGCAGGAGGCA
>VWZN01008173.1:16230-29124 GCA_013396955.1 Regulus satrapa | reverse complement strand
GAGCTCTGCTTTTCCAGCACATCCAGTTTGCCAGCATCCTTTGTGTCAGTTTGGCTACTTTGAATGGGGTGGGGGGGGAGGGAGGGAGGAGAAAAGGGGGATGATCCTTCTCAGAGAAAGAATCTGTGCCCTTGGCCACATGCACAGATGCTGAGGAGAGGGAAGCCTGGGCACGGCTCGTGCTATACCCAAGTGAGTGTTCGTGGGGTCCCGTTCAATAAAGCAGCAGTAACCACCATCTTGCTGCATTCCCTTGTCAGCCACCAAACCATGGCAGGGAAAGGAAATTGAACCCATTAAACATGCACACAGATGCCTCTGTGCCATTGCCCCCCTCAGGAGGAGATGAAGGAGCCTCTATTAATTTTTTTTTTTTTCCTATTGTGCCTTTACCAAATGCAGTCATTTAATCATTAAAAAGAGGAGGGAGGGGTGCAGGGGCAGGAAAGTATGATGAAGGGTGGCAGCAACTACTGTAATATTGATGCAGTGAGTCTCCAGGAATGAAACATCTGGCTTGTCACTCTTGTTCAGTGTGGGGTGCTGCTGACATCCACGCTCACCACCCCGTTTGTGTCTCCTTCCCAAGGAACTTCCCAGCCTCCCTGCACCCAGGGGCTCCCTCCCTCCCCCAGTGCCCCGTACTTGAGAGGCCCAGACAGGTCTCTGGACGCCCTGCTTAGGGTTCAGCAGCTCTTCCTGTTGGAACACCTCACTCTGGAGGCAGGCTGAGAGAGTAAGGCTCCAGGGATACTTCAGAGGCCCTGCCAGTGCCTAAATGGGCTCTAGGAGAACATAGAGGGACAATGGGGAATGGTTTTAAATGAAAAGAGAAAAGATTCAGATGAGACATTAGAGAGGAAAGTTTTACACTAAGGGAGCTGAGGCACAGGCAGAGATTTCCCAGAGATGTGATGGTTTCCCCTTCTCTGGAATCATTCAGGACCAGGTTGAGAGAGCTACCTGATCTAACTGGAGGTGTTCCTGCTCCTTGCAAGGTGCTTGGACTAGATGGCTTTTAAATGTCCCTTCGAACCCAAACCATGCTTTGATTTTGTGATTTTATGATATCTATGACTTCAGGAGCCCCCCAGCCCTGGCCAGCAAATACTGGTTTGGCAGCCTGGGCACCCCAGTGCCATGGCATGGATGATCCATGGAACTACTGCGTGGCTCTGGCTCCACAGCCACAGCAACACCAGCAATGGGCATTCCAAGGCACAGTGGGGACCTGCTGAGGGTCCTGCTGGCAGCAGGAGGATAAGGAAGAGCTGCCCCCCACAGTGAGATGATGGCACGTTAGGTGCTGCATTCCATCTTCCAACGTCCACAGACAGAGTTGTGGGAAATCTTCAAAACCCAACTATGTCCCATGTTATGCAGAGAATCACAGAACAGTTCAGATTGAAAAATATTTCCGGGATTACCAATTCAAACCAGTCCCCTGGCACTGCAAAGACACTGACCCGTGTCCCCAAGGGTCACATCCACGTGGCCTTCAAATCCCTCCAGGGATGGGTACAACAACACTGCACTGGGAAGCTGTGCCAGGGCTGGACAGCCCTNCCCTTCCCAGCTCCCTCAGCCCCTGCTGGGGCTCAGCCCCTTCCCAGCTCCCTCAGCCCCTGCTGGGGCTCCAGCCCCTTCCCAGCTCCCTCAGCCCCTGCTGGGGCTCCAGCCCCTTCCCAGCTCCCTGCCCTGCCCTGGCTCCAGCCCCTCGGGGTCTCTCTTGTCCTGAGGGGCCCAGAGCTGTCCCCAGCGCTGGAGGTGCCCAGCAGGGCCAGCACAGGAGAAGATGAAATCTGGACAACTGTGTGCCTGTACACAGCTCTCTGGCACCCAGGTGAAATACCACCCAAGAATTTTACTGAAACCTCCATCAGATATGAAAGAATAACCTCTCCTATGGGTTTTTAATGTTTGCTATTTTACAGAGCAGTATCATTGACATAGAAGACGCATTTAGCTGTATATCTCTAATGGTACACAGATAAAATGCCTGGAGAAATAAATAATAATAAGCTCTTTTATAGCTTCTTATACTTGCAGATCTCAGATTAATTGAAATTATATGCCTTATGCCTGCTCATCCCCTGGACAGAGATTAAAATGGGAAATGAGCATTTGTAGCTACGTGCATGAGTATACAAGGTGGGATTTTTTTTTTTTCTGATGGTCTTTGGACATCTGGGGTTTTTTTAGAATTTCAAGGTCTGAACTAAGTCCCTGAAGGTAAATGATTTACACCTCATTTCTTTTCTGTAAAACAATCTCATAGCACGTGTCCCTTCCAGAAGGGTAAATTGTTCAACTTTTTCAATGTTCAGTGGAGGTTACCTTAAATTCTTTCAAGGTAAAATGATTTGAGGGCCTAAATCCTGTTACAGGTTAATAGGAATTGTGTTTCTAAATCCACTAAAGTGGGTGTAGGGATGTCCCAAAGTGGAGACCCAACTTTTGGCCTTGCCAGAAGTGCCACCATGAAGATGGATAAAAGGCAATCACTTTCAGCCATTGAGAGGTTTGAGCTGGAGGGACACAATGGAAGACATGAAAGGTGGGAAGACAAATACGAAATGGAAGTGGGGTGAGAGAGATTTTTTGTCCTAGGTGGAGCTGACAGAATTTCTTTTAAGATCTAATAGCTAAACAGCCCCACTGAAAGGCAACCAAGACTACTGCCACACTCACGGTTCATTTGTGGTGCTTCAGACATGAGAAGACACAGCCTAAAATTTTAGGATTAAAACAGAATCTTTCCTTTTTCAAGTACCATTAGCAGACTTTGAGCTATTATCTTTCAATTTTCATTCTGACTGCTTCCCTTTCATTTTACAAGAGTGTGAAAAGATCCAAAGCCAAACCAGAAATTTTATTTTTGTTTAAATGATGTCAGAAAAGCATGTTTGCATTTGAGTAAACCTAGGACAGCACCTTATTCAGTTCTTCAGACAAGATGTCAACTCAGATAGTATTATCTCACAAGCACCATCTGCAGATTAAAGAGAACTGAGACATGGCTTCTTCTGGCTTGGGTTTTTTTCTTACTTTATATAGTAGAAGACATGGATCTTAATAAGGACCTCCAGCTATTGTTACATGGAGTTCATTAAAAACATCAGTGAGGTTTCTATCATACATTCCAGATTTCTCCTTTTAAAAATTCTGCCCCTTTCCATGCTTAAATTTTCTTTTTTCAGGAGATAAAAGGATGGGAGAATAGATTCCTGAAAAACATTTATAAAAATGGTTATCAGGTTTGTGGGTTAATTTTTAAATTTTGCAATAACAGAGGTCTAAGACATAACTTCTTGCTTTTCATTTAGGTTTGGTAACAAGTTTCAGTCCTGCAGAATGAAAAAGGTACTTTGGGACAGCATTATTACAGCAATAATGACCTTTTATGCATGCTGTAATCATTTTATTATGTAGCCTTACAGTAATCCATACTCATAAAATCTCAGGATTCTTCTCTCTAATGTCCTCTCTATTAATTGCTATTTTCATCAAAAGTTAAATTGCTATGGTCAATAATTTAAATCCCATTAACATTTTAAAAAAGAAAAACAAGGAAAGGGATGCAAGGAGGTATTGAACCTATGACGAGAAACATTTCCATAGAATCACAGAATTCTATCACTTTATTCTAAGAAATATCCTGGCTGATTTAGCTCACGCAGATGAAACCAAAGAGCTGCAATAGCAACTCCTCCTACCATATATATTTCTCGGCGTGGCCATGCTAATGTGTTTGAAATATCAGCTTGATGGCTGATGTAAACGTAGCACCATCCATGAATTCCAGCAGCTGCTGGTATGAAATGAGCGTCGCGCGGAAAAACAGGCACTTCACGTAATTAAACAGCCAAGTAGGCAAACCCAGACAAAAGAGCCATAAGTTGTCAGCAGTCAGCTCGTAAGGCTATACATCATGGCTGATATATAGCACGCCTGATGCTGTTGCCATCAGCAACATTTAAAAAAAAAAAAAAAAATTAAAAAATAGTTTAGGAAAAAAAACCAAAGAAAAATCAAGTTGGATTCCTTTCGCTGAAGGCTTGGAGGTATAGAGAGAGAAGCATTTAAACTTCTTCATTGTTGTTGATGATGATGGTAACAAGGATATAATCTGTTATGAAATTGGCAGCCTTAATCCTCCTTCCCAGCCTCATTTCTGTGCCTGATGGAGGGGTCTCCTCACAAGGGGCCCATGCAGGATGGACCCACAGGATTTATGGGCAGCAGGTACCATATCAGGGAGCACCCCAGCCTCGAATGATTGCAGCAGTGCCACCCACTCTCCTCCCTCAATCTTTGTCAGCCACAGGAAACAGGATAGGATTTCACCAGATAATTTTTATTTAAATGAATGCCATTCCTGAGGAAAAGGAAAAGCCCTGCAAGGACAGCAGAAACCCCTCGCACAGGCCTAAGCCCACCATGCAGTCAGTGGAAGCACATAAATAATTAAAGAGAATAATTTTGTACTGCTCTGACCCTGAGCATTGCACATCAGTCAAGCAGATACCCTCTCTCTGACCTAGCCTGTCCAGTCCTGCACTTCACTGTATGCACCATTAATGACCTTTCATCGTAATTAACTAACGCACCAAGTACAGAGATACTGCACCAGCATAGTTCTGCTTGTTTGGCCACATAGATTAGTTTTGTAAAAATAACTATCATGATTTAAACATCTGGTTATGGAAATGTCTATTGAGCTGTGTTTCCTGCCCTGCCCATGGAAAGCATTAGAGGGCTGTCAAAAAAAGAAGGGCGGGATCCTGTTAAACTTGTAAAAATCAGCTAATTGTGGTGAGTCTGCTCTCGGCTCACTAGCTGAGGAGACTCAAAGAGGAGTGGGTTGTACAGTTTTGGGGATTTGGATCAGTTTGTTGCATGGGACTGGGCAGATCAGCCAAGAGATCTGCATCAAGAGATGAGTGGATGGGGAGGTGAATGGATAGGTGGATTAATCTCCCAGTCCCTCCTCCCTGGCATGCCTTCTTCTGGCAGAATTTGCCATGGCCTGCAGGGCATAAGCACAGAGCAAAAATGTTCTCTGTGTCCCAAAGGGTGCACAGCCGAGCCTGAATACAAACCCTAAACACCCGAGTGAAAACAGAACAACTCCGCTCACTCCTCTCAGCTTAGAAATCCAGTTCACCATAAATGGATGAGACATTTCTAGCATTTGTGTGTTTCCTGGTCATCCCAGAGGCTTTTCCCCTTCAAGATTTATTTACACACAGGAATGTAAGTGACCACGTTAGCAACAGCAACACGGTAGATGTTTCCACTGTGTGCTCCATGCCCGGTCCCTTGGCTCTTTATCAGCAGTAGCTAAACAGACCTCACTCTGTAATTGCTTTGTACCAATTTTTTGTGATAGAGAGCCAAGGCAGTGATGGGTGAGTAATTTACCCAAACTCACATGCTCGTGGGCAGCAGAGTGTTTTTCTTGCACTGAGTCAGGCTTCCACCAGGACGGCTTCTGCAGAGGGACGACAAGAGCATCTCAGAAAGAGCCACAGCTTCATGACAGGGAAAGGGAAGAGAACAGAAAAACAAACACACACAAACAAAAAACAAACAAAAACCAAAACCAAAACAAACAAAGAAAAACATCAAGAGAATTCCCAATTTTGGGAGAGAAATCCTAAAAGAGACACCTGCTAAAATACCCCCCTGTGCTGCCCAGCCTCTCTCAAAGGCTTGGGAGAAAGAAAACAAATGCTGCAGGAGCACCCAAGTTTGCAGAAAGGCCTTCTCCTGTCAAAACAGAGGGATGCTGAGACATATCCTACACCTGACATCTCCCCTGCCTGACAGCACTGACAAGACAGACAGACTGAAAGACAAACAGATATTTCCACTTAAAAACCTTACCCTCTGTTTATGCCACCCACCCTGTTTGAACCAAGGGTAGGTGGAAGACAAAATTCAGGTGTAAGAAACAGGTTGCCTTTGTCATACCTGACAATATTAATCAAAATCTCTACATTTTCTCCTTAACAAGAAGCTGATGGAGTTATCTGGCTCTCAGGAATCAGGGTTTTGGGACGGTCTCCAATTCTTATCCTTTGTGGGTAGTCCAGAGTCTCCTCTCAGAAGCAGACTGTGAAAGGATAGTTACCTGGATGTCACTCCCAAGAGTTGATGTCTCACAAATAATCACAGCAACAGCTCAGAGAAGGGCTCCTTGAACGGGTTAATGGACATAATGTGGTTACCCACCCTGTGGATCTAAGGATAGACACCTAATTCAGCAAAACAGGAAAAAAACATTGCAATTCAGTGTCCATGGGTTCCTGGAAAATGCAGGGGAGTGGAAACATTTTTAAGGAAAAGCTTCTTGCCCAGTGACTGTCAGACACACTCTGGTTTTACTTTTCATCATCCAGTCGTACACCTTGGTTCAGTGTTGAGGGAGGGAGGTGCATCAAATGGGCAGGGCAGCAAAGGCAGGCTGGACACTGAGGAAGAAGTCAGAAAAACCTGAAAATTACCACTTTTGAGATGTAAGAAAATTATGGAGAACTCAATGAAGTCCAGGTGAAGGCACTGGACAATCTCCATCCCAGCTATGAAGAGGGGGGAAAAAAAATTAAACCTTTAATTTTTCAGTTTATTAAGTTCTTTAACCTCAATAAGGTGACAAAACTGCAACAAAATTTGGAGGGAAGAATGGCTACAGAGCTGTGATCTTAAATATAACTGGGGTTTTCTAAAGACAGAAAGTGTCACTTGTGTTTAGCATATTCCTTTGATAAGACACCTAACTTTCAGATAAGGGAATGAAAAAGGTGTCACTTATCCTTGCTTCAGAGAGGGATTAGCTGGATTAGTGGAGCTGGAGAAATGGGGGCTTATAAAGAAAATTGTGAGGTGTTTACCTGTAGGGGAAATAAGAGACTCTAGTCTAGATAGAAGAAGGGCTGGATAGAAGACTGGGGACTGGGATAGTTTGTTAGTTGGGCTCCTCCAGGATTGTTTTTTCAGTAGTCACATTTAAGATTCTATGAGTGACCTTGGTACAAAAGGTAGACATTTTCTAATTATGTTTTCTGAAAACACAAAACCCATCAGTTTGGGGATGGCTGCCATGCTGTGTGGGAGGAGCCAGGTGACCTTGAGAAATGGATAGACAGAAACGGAGTAGTAGTGCTGGCAGACAAATTAAAAGTTCCTGGTTTCTTCTGGGAAAGGGTGCTGGCAGCATTCATGACTGATATTGCCATGGAAAGACCCGGACACACTGAAGTGAGTCCAGAGGAGGCCATGGAGCTGCTGGCAGGGCTGGAGCCTCTGTGCTCTGGAGCCAGCCTGGCAGAGCTGGGGATGCTCAGCTGCACAAGAGAAGGCTCCAGGGAGAGCTGCGAGCCCCTGGCAGGGCCTGCAGGGGCTCCAGGAGAGCTGGGCAGGGACTGGGGACAAGGCCCGCAGGGACAGCACCCAGGGAATGGCTCCCAGGGCCAGAGGGCAGGCACAGATGGCATCTTGGCAATGGGGAATTGCTGGCTGGGAGGGTGGGCAGGGCCTGGCCCAGGGTGCCCAGAGCAGCTGGGGCTGCCCCTGGATCCCTGGCAGTGCCCCAGGCCAGGCTGGACACTGGGGCTGGAGCAGCCTGGGATTATTGAATATTTCTCTGGGAATGTAGACATTCTCCAGCACACAGTATTCCTTCTTAATACAAATCTGGGCCTGAACCATCTGCCCTCCAAACTCAGTCAAGGCAGTAGTGGGCCAAACCTAACCCTACAGCAGGAGGGCCTATCCCCAGATGACATCAGCACGATATTTTTTCCTCACTTTCTTGAATGTCATCCTAAAACCTGACTCAATTTGCAGTCCAGATCCATAATGAAATGAGTAGAAAAGCAACAGGCAAGTTCTTGGTGGATGGAATCCTCAAGAGTTTTTAGTTGCTTGAAGCCTCATCTGAGACATCAAGCAGCACGCACCATATTTCTCCTTTGTTTGTCCATTTTTTGTTTGTTTGTTTGTTTTAATGTAGTGAAAGTGTCCCTTTTCTGGGCATGGGATAATCCAAAACATTTCTGATGCACTGAATGTAAGTGTCAACAAAAGGAAAGTTTCCCCTATGCTTCATATGAAATGTTGCACACTAATAATAATTTATTATCATCTTCATATGTTCTTATATAAGTAATACAAATCACCACAGTCAATTAATCAATCTGTAATTAGGAACTGACATGAACATTTACTACCATCAGGCATAATTTATATGATTACAGATGATTAAATAAAATGTAATTGAGTGAACAGGCAATTTGTTAAGCACATGTAAATTCAGCCATACCACCCCAGGCTGTGATCTTGTCAGATCTCGACAGCTAAACAGGGTCAGTGTGGGTCAGTGTTTTGATGAGAAACCCCAAGGGAGAACCCCGGGTGCTGAAGGAAGGGGTGGTGGTTAATAGGTAGCTCCCTCCTTGCTCCTTGTGCTGGAGGTGCACTGTCTCTGGATGTGATGGCAGAGATGGACATAAGTTATTAGAAGTGCTGCCTGAGCAGTTCTTGAGAGAGGTGGGAATTTGTCTCTTGGACTTGGGTTAATTTAGAGCGGAGCACACACCTGGCCAGTCACCAGGAGGAGACAGTAAACCATGGCACCCTGACACTTGCTGCTCCTCAGCAGAGCCAGGAGATGTGTCACTCCCGTGATTTAGCCTGCCTAACTCAGATACCTCCATCTTCATTATTTAGGGAAGGGGGAGGCTTCTTAAAATAACCACATAAATTCCTCTTCTGCCAAGTGGAAGAGCTCTTGAAAGCCAACCAAGGCAGAAAATGTCTGCCTGCCTTGGGTCTCAATCTCCTGCTGAGACACCTCTGTGCCTCCCTGGGCTGGATGGAGAATCTGGTCACACACATCAGGGCTTCATTGAAACACAGGCATAAATTGGACCCTGATCTCACATGTTTGTGCAGACCCTTGAGGTAGAACAAAGGCTGTGAGCTGGCCAAGGGCTGCCAAGTCCATGAACAGGGAAATGAGAGTCTTTTTCTTAACGCTCCATCCAAAAAACAGCTGACATCAGTAGACAGTCCCATGGGAAATGCTAAAAGCAACACTGGGAAAGTGCTTCTCTTTTATTCCTTTGTATTTTTATAGCACCAGGACCAAATCCAACTAAGTGAATGATTTCTTGAAAAGTTCAGTGCGTTTCCAAATTGGTTTTGGTCACACAGCCAGAGAAATTCAAGAGGCTTTCTTTAATTATTTCACAAAAATAAACTTGACTTATTAGGATCAATTCCATTTCTGTAGTCTTAAACAAGAATATTTTTGTTTCCTCTGTTTTTAGTTTCTGCATGGCTTCTGCCAAGGCATCTAATTTTAAATAATTAAAAACATTTGTTTTAATACAGTGCAACAGTTTCTGCAGTGCTGTGCCTGTTTATTTTTTGTCGGTTTTCCTCAGGACCTGTGTCACTCCTTGTGGAAACTGGAGCAGACATCCAACAGATCAGAGGCATGGATGAAATCACTCAGGGGAAGGCAAGCAGACGGGCCAACTGCAGCTATAACGAAATGATCTTTGATTATTAAATGGGTCCTTGCGTAGATGGATAACCAGATGTGTTTGACAGTGGATGTGGAAAGCGTGGGGGGGGCAGTACCTCAGGATTAGAGCAGAAAGTAACACAAGCTTTCTTCCCTGAAACAATTAATGAAATCACTTTCTGGACAGTAAGAGCCTTGCATGAGCAATGTTTTACGTTGGGCATGCACAACCAATTTGGGTCAGAATGATGTTTAAACTCTTAAGTGGTACCACTAATCTCCGTTAATCTGACTCCAAAGATGAGACATAATGCTCGGTACAAGAGACTAAGAGTTGCTAATGCATGTTCCTCAGCTGGAGCACTAATGCAGGACTCCTGCAGAAAGAATAGGATCTTCCAGGCTTGGGTGTCAGGGTTAAAAATAAACATCTATCTAGGGATGTCTCCAAAAGTGTTCTCTTCTTGGGTTCCTTCTGTCCACTGGCACCCTTTGCCACTGCGGCTGCAGGGACGGCCATGAGATTGTCCTCTCATCTGGGTTGTTTTGTTGTTTTTTTTTATTTTTCCCTCACAAAATTTCTCAAGGTTGTCATTCCTTGTGCAGACTTCATGGTGAGCTGCTGATATCATTTAATACGGAAGAGCTACGGCAGTGAGTCATGGGTTTACCCCAAAGCATGTGGTGTGGAGGAAAGATTTAACCTCAACCCCACAATTATCTGCCAGAAACTACCACAGAGGCCAGAGAAATTATTTTGGTCTGAAGCACCCAACTGCAAAGAAAATCCTTGAGGAGTGATAGCCAAGCCCATGTTGGACAGGGCTTGGAGCAAACCTGGGATAGTGGAAGGTGTCCCTGCCCATGGCAGGGAGGTGGAATGGGATGATCTTTAAGGTCCCTTCTAATTCAAGCCTGTCTATGGCTTTATGCTAGAAAAGCAACTTTGAAAATACTCTTTTTGTTGTTCTCCTTTTGAAAAATCCTCTTTTGCAGTGTGTAGTTTCAGGATAGATCTCAGAAGTGATCATAAGGAGTCACCACGCTGGCTGAGTAGGATTACTCCATGTGTTCCTATTTTTTCTTTACATTTTTTTGGGAAAGTATCATCTTTTGTTAAAATATCAAAAATACACCTTTCTTTAATTCCACAGCTTTCCAAAACAGATTAAGTTCTTGTATTTTCCCTACATTTATTACATATTATTAAATATTTCCCAAAGCAATTAATTGAAATTTATCAAAATCTGGGAGAGAGATGTATTTTAAGACAAATTATAATTATCTTCTACAATCAATGTAATTTAAAAAAATACATTATACATGGTTTGCAAAACAGAATTAACAGCTATGTTTCCAGCCTCAGAATTTTATGCCTGAATAAATTTGAGTGGCTTTACTTGAATATAAGGTCCTGTATAATTGTTTCGTCAACCCAAAAGCATTATTCTGTAATTGCCATGAGATCCTTTCAAGAAAGGCATCATCACTTAATTACCAAACTGTAAAACTCAAGCAAAAGCTAAGTAGGCCTAACCTGTGCCTTGCTAAAAGACATCTAGAAATCAATAATAAAATTGAATAACATCTTTTTTTGTGTTCTGATATAAGAAAATCCTGATTCCAACAGAGAAACAGAGGGAAACTTTAACTGGAGAAGTGTCCCCAGATCATGCGCCTGGCATAAAACTACAACCAGCATCAGTTCCCAGCCTGACCCTGACCATGGCTTTCCCATATTTGTGACAGCTTTTCCTTCAGCTTTCTTCAGGATGATGTCACCTGTCCTCCTGCCTTCTGTTCTCCTCATTTGAACATCGATAGAGTGTTAAGTAAGTTTCATAAAATTGCTGAGATTCTCACTTGTCCCCAGGGAATCCACCACAGGAGACAGCCATGGTGAAAAATTTCCTAGGATCCATGAACAAACAATCTCGGTATTCCCTGCCTTCCTCAGAGACTTCTCTGCCTGCTGCTGAAATGGTTTGAGCGCTGCAAACTAATTATAAAATTATTTAGTTAATAGAGGCAGGTAGGAAAGTTTCTAATTATCCCTGTGGTAGCACTCTCCTGCAGCTGTAAGATTTGTCTTACCCCGCAGCAAGGTGGGACCTGTCTCCTGTAGCTGGGGGGGCTGGGGGATTTGGGTGCAAATGCACAGGACTCCATCCAGCTGCCTTAAAACAGGTCCCAGAATCATGGAATCATGGAATGTCCTGCCCTGGAAGGGACCCACAAACTCCTGGCCCAGCCCAGAACTATCCCCATGAATCACGCCATGAAATCCAGACACATCTGAAGGGATCCTTGTCATCTCACCTGGCCTTAGCTCTTGCCCCACAAGGATACTGTCCCCTCACAATCCTCTCATATGTGATATTCCATACACTTCACATGGCAATAAATATTTATGTTTTATCCCAGAAATGTGTTACTTGATCCAGCTCAATCTCCAGGCTCTGCAGAGCTGGGGAGCTGGGGCACCAGTGCACCTGCAGACACCCATGTGCTACCAGTCCCCAGGACACCTAGAAAGAACCATAGAATCACAGAACCATGGAACCATAAAATCAAATTGAATGGTCTGGGTTAGAAGGGGACTTTTAAAGGTAATCTCACCCAACACCCTGCCATGAACAGGGACACCTTCCACTATTCCAGGCTGTTCCAGACCCCACCCGACCTGGCCTTGGACAGGGATGAGGTAGCCACAGCTGCTCTGGGCATCCTGTCCCAGGGCCTCACTACCCTCACAGGAGATTTTTTTTTTCTTAATATCTGATCTAAATCTACTCTCTTTCAGCTTGAAGCCATTCTGTCTTGTCCTATCACTCCAGGCTCTTGTAAACAGTCTTGTCCCATCTTTACTGTCAGTTCCCTTCTGGTGCTGTAAGGCTGCAGTTAGATGATCCCAAAGCTTCTCTCCTCCAGGATGAACAATCCCAGTTCTTTCAACCAGAGAAGAGGTTCTCCACCTCTCTGATCGCTTTGCTGTCTCCTCTGCTCTGGCTCCAGCAGCTCCACGCCTTCCTTGTGCAGTTGGCCCCAGGGCTGGGGCAGCTCTGCAGGTGGGCTCTCACCTGGGCACAGGGGCAGAATCCCCCCTGCCCTGCTGCCCAGCTGGGGCTCAGCCCAGGCACGGGGGGCTCAGCCTGGGCCAGGCCCAGCTCTCACCCTCAGCACCCCCAGCTCCTTCTCCCAGGGCTGCTCCCACTGCTCATCCCCAGCCTGGATGGATCCCAGGGGCAGCTACAGCTCGTGGCCTTGTTAAACCTCATGAGGTTCCCCTGGGCCACTCCTGCAGCCTGCCCAGGTCCCTCTGGTGCCAGCCCATCCTCCAGGTGTGCCAGCTGCACCTC
>VWZN01008170.1:349310-381325 GCA_013396955.1 Regulus satrapa | reverse complement strand
TAATAAACCTGAAGACCGAAGAGGAAATGTGTCCATTGCATCTTTTATCCTGACACAGATCTGAAATAGTGAGGTCTTCCTCAGCTCGGGAAACCTTCCAAAGGTGCCCAGCATCTAGGACCGAAATACCACACATGGCAGTGTAGCATAAAATTCTGGCAAACCAACCTTCTGATTAATCTATTAGGTTAGAGAGGGTCTTTAGTGGTGATTAAAGGGTGCAGACATACACTTAGAAATGGGGAGATTTTAAAATCTTCCTGCTCATCCTGTGACTGGGAGCTAGGCAGCAAGAGAGCAGCCAAGGAGCAGCCACCTGATGTGAATTCAGGGATGCTTTGGTGCCACAGATGAGCTGATGGGAGCTGCCAGGGCTTTTCAGATGGTGGGGCCTACAAGTGGCAACATCCCAAGAAATGTCTTTTTCAAGAGTTTTTGTGACAGGTCTTGACATATGTAGAGCAGGAAGATTTGGCAGCCTGGTGATTATGATTTCTGCTGATACAAGTTAGAGCATAGGCTTTGCACTTTACTATCAAGGCTTAGTCAGTCCAGACTGGTGGCTAGTTTGTCTTACCCAGGCTGAATGGATTTTAACTTTGTTTTTCTAACAATAATAATTGTCTAGCGGTCAGGTAAATATAGTCCATGTCCATTTTAGATCAGATTCAGTTCACAGTGATAAAAAGGTTACCGTGCAAGTTGAACAGCCTGTAAGTTTGAAATAAAATGTGGTGTGAAAGATTACAGGCACAGGACGATAACAGAGATCCCAAATTGTATGCACCAATCCTAAAGATCAGTCAGTGGTCACTGCAGAAATGCAGCCCTAGGTTTCTCAGGTAAAAGCTAATTTTGGAGATAATAAAAAGAGAAAAGCTGCATAATGAACATAATTAGAAAAAAAAGAATGTGTAAAGAAAATGTATAAAAATAAACCCCAGCAGACCCAAAACTGAGGAAGATTAAAGTATCAGCATCAACATCACACATCTCCCAGGTGAAGGAGGAAGTGAAGGAAGCCCAACCACAAATATTATACTGCCTGTGATAGACATCTCAGGGTCAAAATATCACAACCCACCCCCATTCCACCTGAGTAAGGATGAGAGGGTCAGTCATAGGAGATAGACATGTATTGAAAGAATGAGCACTAATATTTTTTTTTAAATGAGTTTTGTTTTGAGTTATTAAATTTTTGACTGGATTAACAATGGATTCATAAAACTCCACATCCCTGTGAGGTTTGCTCCCTCCTTGCCCATAGCAAGACTCTGAGTGTGAAAGCTTAGAAATCCATCATCAATCTATAAAAAGTATCAGTGAGCATTTTGGTTCTTTCTTTCTGGTTCTTTCATTTCCAATTCCCTAGGCCTCACACTGGAGATGTGTGAGTGAAGTAGTGGTCTGGAGACAGACTGTATGGGAGTTTAAATCTGATCTGTCTGTACTGGACAACAGGGATATATTGTATGAAGCCTTAGCCAGCAAAAAAATTTACCTGTGCAGACACTCTGTTGGTATTTCTGGGTATTTTCCTGTCTGGTTTATTATTTACCATAAAAGTATGAACTTTACTGAAGGAGAGTGCCGTCTGTTTTTTCTCTTCACACCTGCTTTCAAGGTTCTCAACTTCTCTCTGCAACAATATTTGGGCAGGAGCAAAATCCTTGTGCAAGTAGTTCATGAAGTCAAAACCACTTAAAAAACTATAATTGACATTACAGTATATATCATAAGTATTAACATAATTATTGTACATAGGTGCAAGAGGTCACCTAGACTTCCTTTGAGCAGACAGTAAGAAATCTGTAATTTAACATGCAGTGTGCAATAGGTCCCAACTGAAATTATTTCTCATTTTCATAAGAATAGAGGACTATGATCGGATTTGTCAGTGATGTCTATAAAGGTGCAAATGAAGGCAGAAAACAGAAGAGGTCTGCTCTGAAGGGCCTCTGCTTCTATAAGAATGTTATTCTAAGGCAGTGAGATGTAAGGTGTCTGAAAATTATGCATGGTTTTCTCTATTGTATGAAAACAGCCCATAAGCTGATTACCCCATCTCCATTGTATTTCAGTCTTCAGTGCAATTTGTCTTTTGCTATTCCTCACATATACTTCAGAACAAGATTGTGTATAGTGTTTCTTTTGAAAAACTTTTTTTTTCTTTTTGTAACTTGTCTTGCAAAAGCCTTTTGTTTTTCCCCCTCGTAGTCTTTTGAGAAACATATTCACTACTCATGCCTGAGGCAATTTCTAAATATTTAGTTTTCAAAGACAGGTGAAATGCCAGGACAGAGCACTGGCTTGGGAGCCTGGAATGTGTCTGAGCTCTTGTTGCTCTGTGTGTATCCACACAAACATGAGCAAGAGTGAGTGTGTGGTTATCTCATGAGGGAGTGTTTTACTGCTGATGCTTCCGAAACACAGCAAGAATCACATAGCCAAAGGATTGTAGAATGGTTTGGGTTTGAAGGGATCTTAAGGTTCATCTCATTCCAACCCCTTTGCCATGGGCAGGGACATCTTCCACTGTCCCAGGTTGCTCAGAGCCCCGTCCAGCCTGGCCTTGAACATTTCCAGGGATGGGACAGCCACAGATTCTCTGGGCAACCTGTGCCAGGGCCTCACCAACCTCACAGAAAATAATTTCTTCATAATGTTTTTTTTTGGGTCCAGCCCAAACCAGTGCATGCCTAATCTAAACCTCCCTCCCTCGTCTATCACTATCTGCCCATATAAAAAGGCAAATCCTTCAGTAACTCTCTGCACTGACCCAGAGATATTGAGTGCTGTTTCCACAATGTTTTTCAGACATTTCTAAGACTGTGTTTAAAAAAATTAGATAATTTTAATTTACATATCCATGTTAATCCACACATTCATGGTGATTTACACAAGCTGAGGTTCACAAAAGGTTTTGGTGAAAATGTAATGGCATATCTTAATTACTTCTGTTTGACTCCCAATCCAGAGAGTATGTTCCAAGCGTTGATTTAGGAGGATTTTAAACATTAATACATAATGTTGAATTGCTTACTTTACCCCCAGAGCTGCTCTCATTAGAAAGAACAATTGATTAAAATAACTGCCTAGGCACTTCCATCTTTCTTTTTGCTATTGAAAACTCCCCACCTCAGCAGATCCCTACCAAAGTGTAAGCACATATCTCTCATCTGTTCACTTCAATGTGAGTTAGTGAACTCTGGACAAAAAATAGAAAAACACGTCAGGGATGAAAAAGTATGTAATTTTAAATTATAATATAAATCACTAGCCTATTTTCACAGGGGTTGAATAACTTTTTTTACAGACTGTTATCTGTAGAAAGGACCTTGGCACAGTAAATAAAAAGTTCTATAGCAAAGAACATATTCTCTTAAACAGCTGATCTCCGTAGTGCTGTGCTTAATTCAAATAATTTTGTTAACAGGAAAATTCAGTATTTTATTTGATTTTTATTTCTGGAAAAGTCATATATCTCAGTTTTGTTGCTTTTTTAAAGTAACACTGGGACTGCTGAATCTTTAAAGCCATTAAATACCACTGTCTGGAAGGAACTGTTAAAACATAGTGTGGGAAATCATTATGGTCCTTCTGGAAGAGCAAAGCCCTGGGAGCCTTCAGGAGCATCAACTTCTCGTTGGAGTCAGGGTTGACTCAGAATTGCATTTTCCAGGGTTATCATGTGTAATCCAGCTCAATCAGGACAAAATAATTAAAACAAGAAAAAAAAACCAAAACCGAACAACAACAACAAAAGCAAACAAACAAATAAAAAAACAGAAAGAAAAATACTTTTATGTCAAGAAAGAAGCAGAATCCAAAGGGTTAGAAACACACAGTCCACACCAACCAGGGAGCTGGAAGGCAGCAATAACTGGGCTACCCAAATGGCTGCAATTAACCTCCTGTTGAGACTGGTGTGGATTTCTGCTGCCTCCACATCCTCCCCAGACTGCATTTTCCGCTTGGGTTGTAAATGTTTGAGAGGCTGCTGTTCAGTGGTATTTAGACTGTGCCCAGCATGATGTGACCCAGGAGCTTTCATGAAGTCCTGGTGGCCAACTTGACCACAGGAAGGTTGGGGGTTGCATGCACTGATCCTGCATCAGCCAACAGCTGGACATTTGGGTTCTGAAACTGTTCTTGCTCTTTGGGCTTGTGTGTGTGAACTGCCTGCAGCTGACCTTTAGAATTTGGCATGGCTTTGAATTTTTCATTCCTGGATGAAAATGTCTGAGAACAAAAATACCATCATCCCTGATTTTCCCAGACTTATATGCAGACAAAAGGAACATGTACTTAGGCAAGTTACTCTTCAGAGTCATAATGTGAGGATTATTATGCTGTCCCACATTGTTTGGAGTGATAGGGTTTACTGTGGTTATTGCTAAAAGGCAAGGCTCATGTGCTGCTACTCAGAGATTCTTGCAGCTCCCTTGGCTTCCATATCTATGGCAGAGTAATCTTCCTAACCAGTGATGGATGAGGAAGATGTATACCATAGCAAGGAGGGATGATATATCCTCTATTTATCCGCAGGAAAGATGATGGACCTTTCAGAATAAGCAGTGCATAGAGAAAACATTGGATATTCATTTCTCTCCTTGTAAAACACTCCCCTACAAAACCAATAGTGTCTTCAGATTAAGATCATGGACTCTTCAAACCAGGAGAGGGCACTGGTCTCCCCAATGGCATTACTGACAACAGACATTGTCCTTGGCTGTAAAACTGAATTCTCTCCATGTACAGTCCCATTGGGATCAGCAATCCAGGCCTGGCAGGTTGCACTTTGAATAGCTGGCTTCAGTTTGGAAAAAAATATACCCAAGCATATTTAATTTATTGGTGTATATTCAGCCTGATTAAATTTGAGAATGTTTCTGAAGTTCTCATGTTTCCTTGCTGAATATCTGCTACTGAATTTATCTATTCCTGAAGCCCAGCTCCTGTAGCTGTTCAAGACAGAAACAAAAATAAATAGGCTCAGCAACCACTCTAAGGCTAGACCCACTGGTGCACAGCAATTGTGAATAGTTTTGCTTGCCATGATAGCATGGTTTTGAAAAACTTTGGAGACAAGACTGCTGCAAACATGACATTCATCAGTATATCTGAGGAGAGGCTGGAAATAAGCCCTGATACTGCTGAGCTTCTGTCAGTGGATACATGGAGGTGTCAGCCAAATGGGAAATATCTGCATCTTCTCCAAATGAGGAGCACTGGAAAAAATAATTTTAAAATTCTGAAGGTCAGGCTTTTGTTTGTTTGTTCTTGTTTTTGTTTTTTGTTTGTTTGTGTTTTTGTTTGTTTTTGTTTTGTTGGGGTTTTGTTTGTTTTGTGATTTTTGTTGTTGTTGTTGTTTCTATGGGGGTTTTTGTTTGTTTGTGGTTTTTTCATAGACTCATGGGTGTGAGGCAGTGCAGACCAAAGCATCTGTGTACTGTCAGGAGATCCACGTAATTCAGAAGACCTTGACCTGAGACTATGTTATGGGAAAGCAAAGCCTGGAAATGGCAGGACATGGGAAGAGGACAGTGCAGAAGAGCTGGGTATATGTGACACTGAAGGGCACTTTAGCAGCACCAAATAATCACAGCCAAAAAAATACAGCAAACAGTGGTTTAAGAACTTAGAAGGACAAGCCTAAACTCAGGTGTTCATCTGCTGCAGCAGCGCTATCAAGAGCAGCAGGGATTAACATCATGCCTTCAACTAGTGCTTTGTAAGGACTGCTGGTGGTGAAAGATGAATTATTTTAGAAAAGATTTTGCAGAGTGAATCACAGAGAACAGTAAATACTATACAGTCTGATAAGTGGCAAACAGCAAGGTCTTGCAGAATGGTTCTGGAACAAGTGAAGAGATTACATGAACAGAGAACTTGAATTAGACATTAGACACTGTGTTTGGAAATGCACTGAAAGTTTTATGCAAGGTGGATAAATGAGCAAAAAATGTATCCTTTAGATGAATTACAGTGTGAAAATCACATCTCTAGAGCTTAGTCTATCTACCTCCAAGAGAGACCCTGACCCAATAAACACATATAATGAATTTAAAATGCACAGTGTATTTCTTTTAACTAGTTTAGCCCCTACCTGCATTACTGTCATGTCCCAGATGTCATAGGCTAGGTGATCTCATGGCTTTCATTCCTCACTCACATTGCTTGTTACCTTTTGGCATAGAGCTGGGAGTGCTGTCAAAGGAATTAGAGCTGTTAAAGCTTGCTGCACTTGCAGCAGGATCTCTGAAAAGTTCTACTCTATATAACGGGTGTTCATAATCTAACTGCGTGAGTAAAGTTTGAAAAGGCTTAAAGCACCTTTCTCTCAACATTCCTCACTGCAGGCTATCAGATTTTCCTGGATTTAGTTCCACCATCACACACTGAAATTAGAATATAAAATACATGACTGGGCTTTCAGAACCCAAACATACCCAGAAATCCCATCACTGGTTCTGCAGAAAACCAGGCAGTTTCTACTCAGATGTTGAAACACAATGTGGGGCATTATTTTAGGAATCAACACCTTAATTGCAGGACATGCAAGATGTGAGGATTTTGGGGTCATGTTCCTCTGTAAAAAGAGAGCAAAAACAAGGTAAAGGACAAGCATGGCACAGAAGAGAAGCAAGAAGAATCAAAAAAGTGCATGATGGGAGAAAGATAGATGGAGGAGGGGATTCTTTAAAGTAAGAATACTCCTCTCTTCAGAGAAATGAGTAGAACACAACACGTTCACGTGTGCTTTTTTTGGCACTGGAATCTGTTCAGTCCATAGGGGCCTGCAATAATGCTGACCCTAATCTCCCACTCATCTCCCTGTAAGATTTCTAAGCCTTTCAGTCCTCCTGAGCAACCAAGGCACCTGGTCCCTCTGTTCCCTGCTGTAGCAGGTTGAGTAAACCCATCTCATCAGGAGGAGGAGGAGACGCTTTTGGAAATGATAAAACAGCGAGCAAAGCAAGAGCTGCCAGGGCGGCTGGTAAGTGTGGAAGTGATGAGCTTCTTATTCATTGCACAGGAGTCTTTCTTGGAGAGATGGTTGGACAGTTTTACCTTTGAAAACATCACACTGAGAAAGCTGAGAAGACAGTGGGAGCCGGTGCTGATAAGAGAGATTAATGCAGAGCATGGGTGGAATGAGGTTATTAATAAGTAATAGGATTCAACTTGGGAGCTAATGAAATAAAAAAGACATTTTCCAATTGGGGCATCTCACAGGCTCTTGATTGCTATAGGAATGGCAATGGAGAGATTAGAAACAATGAACTGTACAGCAAAAATGGGCTGAAGATCCCTCCTTGTGGAAGTATCTAGTTAAAAGAATGGCTAAGACAGAACAGATTTCTAGAAGAGATATATTTCAGGATATTTAACAGGGCCTGTGAACAGGAACCTGTGATCTTTGGAGCATTTTAAAATTGAAAATTATGCTGGCAAAAAAAGCCTGATACATCTGCAATCTCAATCCTTCTGGTTATTATTAACAGTGTTAACTTCACACAGCTGGAAACCGGATGCTTAGGCTTTTCAGATTTCTTTATCTGCAGAGACTGTCTCCCATTATACCGTAGGATCTTTCAGCCTTTGGCATCTTTCCCTGAAGGACCACTTGGTATCATCTTTAGAGGAAGAGGGCTGTAGCTGTGAAAGGAGGGTACTTCCCCTCAACGTCATTGAATCCAAACAAAGCTGAAGAAGAGTAGACTTAGCCTAGATGTCAGGATAATTAGACAAGAGAAATTCTTTATTGTGACAGTGGTGAGGTGCAGAAACAGGTCACTCACAGGTTGTGGACTCCCCTTATCCCTGTTCAAGGCTAGGCTGGATGGGGCTCTGAGCAACCTGATGTAGTGGAAGGTGTCTTTGCCCATGGCAGAGGATTGGAAGAAGTTGATCTTTAAAGCCCTTTGCAAGATATTCTATGAATCTATGAATGTCTAGTCTTCCTATTCAGTCCTCTAGGATGGGTGCAAAACTGAGAAGAGTTCTATTAAACTCTGTGCATCTTAAAGATGTATCTACGACTGCCCTGTATCCTTTCTCACTACATTTCTTATGATTTTTCTATAAATAAAGCATGCTTTTAGCTTTCCATGATGTATCTGTCTTGGGTTCTCCAGTATGTTCTGATAGATTAGAAAATTGCTACTGAAATAGACCAGCTTATCCCAACATACATAACTCTAAAGCCAAGCGGCTAATAATAACCATCATCAGTTTTTTGCTATCAGGGAAAGGATTCAGGAGAAGCCTTAAGCCTGATTTGCCTATTTTCCTTAAGGAGAGGTCCAAGATCAATGCACTGAACAAAGAAATTGAGGGGACACAGATAACAATACTGGTCTTATTTCTGCAACATGAAAATGCAGATAAGGAAGCAAATCACACAAGGAGGTGATTGCACACAGGGACTTTGTAAATTTGGGTTCCTACTGGGTGGT
The DNA here is from genome assembly GCA_013396955.1 of Regulus satrapa. Taxonomy (NCBI): domain Eukaryota; kingdom Metazoa; phylum Chordata; class Aves; order Passeriformes; family Regulidae; genus Regulus; species Regulus satrapa. The sequence goes on along the minus strand of VWZN01008170.1, from coordinate 372,863 downwards.
TTTCCAAATGAGGAAAGCATTTCAGGTGCTTATTGGAGTAATGGGAAGAGAGCTGGCATTTCTATTCTAGTTTCAGTCATGCTGCTGTCCCAGAGGCCTGAGGTACAATGCTGATGGGAAATCTGAGTGGCTGAGGGCAGAGGACATGTTCTCTGCTTCAGCTACATAAACCTTCCACAGTTTGTGAGCATAAAGAAGGTCTTCAGGATTGTGCTGTGGGGTGTTGGTGGCTTTGCAGGTGTGCGGTATCACCTGAATTCTTGGGTAATTCAAAGTAGATTGGTTGGTGTTGCTACCACAATACAGCCAATGACAATGGTGTTCTGGGAATGTTTTCTCACAAACTGACAGAAATAAGACCATTAGAAAAGAACAGCTTCCCCCATGATCCACACACTTTTCAGTCAGCGCCTTATTTTTTGAGATGATGGTTTGATGTTAGCCTTAAGATCACAGAGATATTTATTTAGTCTGCTTGCAATATGGGTACCACATCAAGAGATGTTAAGTCTCCTTATGTTCCTGAGTCTGAGCATTTGGAGATTAAGAGCTGATATCTGCTAATTCCTTCAAATTTTTTTTTTCTTCTGTCATGATGGAGTTGACCAAATATCTTGCTAAGCACAAGGAGGGCTTGATATTTAACTCTTTGAAACAAGTAAGAGGTGAGGCGTAAGCCAAACATTGGTCTGGTATAGACAAGAGGAACTAAAATCCCTGCGTTTAGTATACAGTTTATATACACCTCCAGTACACAAAGTGTTGTTCACTGCTCTAAAATGGCTGAAGACCACCCTGGAAGGATGTTGACAACCTTCCCTGATTCCTTTGAGTACCTTCACCCTTTATTCAACAATTCCTGGGAAGAAGATGCTTAAAAACAACCGTGACCAAGGGCTTAACTGAGGGTACTGAGGGTACTGAGTGGCACATTGTACCAACCACTTAATCAAGGCAGTAACACTCATATGGTCTAGCTGCCAAATGAATTGTCTAGACAGGGTAGTGTGCTGGTCAGGATGGGAAATGAGTGCTAAGTCAGACCTGAAGTTTAAGGACGGAAATGATCAAGGTAATTAATGACAGTAGCCATGGAAAAATTACTCCCTGTCACTATGGTATACATTTTCTCAGGTGAGGAGCTCAGCCAGGGGATACAGTGCAGGGCCATAAGGGTGACAGAGAGCAGGAGGACTCTGTTACTTGATCAGAGAATAATGTCAGGAAACAAATATTGTTTCAGTCAGGCCTCCTTTTCACAGGAATGATATCTCTTCCTGACTCAGTGCAGGCTTCTCCATGCCTCTATTATTTTCTACCAGAAACACGATTATCAGGAAGGACAGCCAACACAAGACTCCATTGAGAGAAGCCCTTTCCCCTGAAGATGTTCTTAGGGATAGGCAATGAAAAGCCATTCCTCCCCCACAGCTGATGGCCTGCCCTGCCTGTTCACATGGGGCTTTGACAGCTGCTCTAGAGGAGCTCATGCCAGGGGTTAGAAAGGTCCCTTCCAATCCAAACCATTCTGTGGTTCTATGATTGTGTGATTCCATGTATTTGCGCTTTTATCTCCTTTTCTGAGTTACAGATTGAATGTGCTAATAACATCTAAAAGCTATAGAGAGGAGCTCGATAATATTTAGTTATTATTCAAGCCTATGAGAAAGGAAAGAAAATGTATCTGAAGATGATTAGAGAGCTCCCCTTCTGCTCCCTGACCCGCTAAGAATCTGCTGTTAATAGCTTTAGCTTCCCATTATGCTCTGATAGGATTTGCCTTTCAAAGCACTCTGACTAGATAAGACAGTAGGCTGTTGAATTAGAATAAGCAATACAGGCACACAAAAGATGTGTGGGTGTGCCGAGACACAGCACCTTGATGGCTGAGGTAGCCCACTGTCATCAAAGAAAACAAACCCCCAAAGCATTCTAAGTCTAACAGGGAGAAATTGCCTCCTTCTCAAGTAAATTGCAGGGATCAGGAGCAGAAGTGATGAGACAAAGCAAGGAGAGCCACAGACCTGAGACTCAAGGTCCATGAGCTAAGAACAATACGAGGTGCTAAACGGTACTAAGAGAAAGCATCTGAGTCTTTGGGAGATAGTGCTGGCTTGGGTGACTTTTGAAGCAGAAAATGATACTGTTGGTATAGACAGAGATATTTTTAACAGACCAAAGATGTCCATCCCACAGAAACTAATGAGTGCACAGTTCTACTGATGAGGAAACTCCTGTGTTTTTTCAGAAAATCAGGAGGAAGCAAGACTCTACTAACACTTGAATTTGAGGCCTTGCATAGAATTTTGAAAAGGGATAGGATTTTTACTTACTTTCTTCACTTTTAATGGGCTGTAGTGAGTGAACTTCACTGGATTCTCAGCTGAGGAACATAAATGCCCAAGAGGAATATGTGTGGGAGGTATCCTTTTTTCTCAGCCACACATAATGCGGTGAAGACTACATACAACTTGTAGAATTGTCCTGGTGGATTTGAAGCAATGCCCATCTTGACTCAACCTCTGTTGAAATCAAGGGCAGTACCATCTTTGACTATAAAAGGCAGCAAAATCACGGCCTTCTGGCATCTGGAAGGATTTCCCAGGGTATTGTTCTGTGTTACAGTACAGACACCTGACTTTGGATAGTACTGAAGATTTCCTTGCTGGTTTGCTTCTAAAACTCACTAAAATGAACAGAAAGATTTCCACTGAGAGATTAATTTCTGAGTACAAGGGCAGAAACCCCCCAGATTTTTAGGAGGGCCTTCAAACTATAGATAATTACCTGGATTGGTGTTATGGACCATACTGGAAAAGCTCTAACTTTAAATTATACCCTCCAGGAGAGCTGAAATTTTCTCCATGACCAGCTCACATGGCAGAAAAAAATCCTTGTGCCATTGAAGGACAGCAGCTTATCTGGAGAAACACACAACTGCCTTAGTCCTGGTATTGTGCTGAAAAGCTTATATTTTCCCAGGATTTGTTTGCCCTGTGAAGTGGGATGTATTTAACCTCCATGAGAAAAGCTGTTTTCCTTTACATCCTGACTCCTGAGTGCAAAGCAATGGTAATAAGAAAGAGAAAAATAAATAAAATAGTGGGAGATGAGTATAGTCACCAAAATTTCTAGGGAGTGGGCAAGCTAAATTCAGAAATTCCACAATGAAATTATTAAATCTTCCTCCCACATGAACACTTGAACTAATAGGGCATCTGCAAGTATGGTTGTCCTATTCATTAGCAAGGTCACTGGAATGTCACCAACACATAAAACTTCAGATGCTCCTGGGCTCTGTGGATTAGGTACTCCTTATTCCAATAACTTGGTTCCTTATACATCAGGAGACGGAGCGGGAAGCCAGTGCTGTAGTTTCAAGGAGCTTCTGTCTGGTTTAAGTTGATTGTCTTTTGGCAAAGAGTTAAAAACACAGTCAGTGAGGCAAAGGGTCTGTTTGTGTTTCCAAATTAAGTAAAGTCAGCTGCTAAGCACTGAATCAAAAAAGCAACTCTTGTCTGATGGACTAGAAAAGGCTTAAAAGCACAAGTCACAAGAGCCAAGATCTCATACCTCATGATTCAGAAGAAATAAAAACTGCTGCTCTATGGCATTCAGTGGTACATTAAGTGTCTCCAGGACATCACCAGTGATCCATGTGGGCAGAATCAGCAAATTCTGCATGGGATATTCTAAGATTTTGGTGCTAAAACAGGACCAGTTGCAATTCTTTCAACAACAGCTCTTTGACATGTCAAAGAGAGGACAGAAGTGAAGTGAAGGATCCACTGAATCTTCAGTGACCTTTCAGTAATAAGATAGATAGCACAATACAGCTTAAATCCCTGGGCTCCTAAGGATGAGGAACAATTGCTTGGTGAAATTTGATTAGATTAGATATTTATTGGATTTTAAAAACCCACCAGTATCCAAGCCAAATATCTCTGCAGAGGTATTTGTACCCACAAAGCTGCATGGGTAAACAAAAAAAAAAACCAAACAACATAACAGGACAACTCTCTCCTTTTCTTCAGGCTGGGGTCAGAAAGTGATGCAAGGTCCTGAAATCTGATACAAGAGGCTCTCAAAAGCTCCTGAACTTCCCAAAAATCCTGGCTGAATGTTGTGCCTGGAGCAAGACTAGAAAGGCAGAAAGCCCACAGAAGCTCTATACCACAGGAATAACATTTTGAGAGAATTTTTAGCTTCTCATTGCACTCTCCTTAGCCTGTAACAGGAGCATCTGGATGGAGTCCTGAGTGTAATGCAGGCTAAGTTTAGGCTGCATTAGGCTAAGTTTAATTATTGCATCTCCACCCCCACCAGGGAACCTACCTGGTTTTATTATGGATTCTAAGCTGCAGGTGACACAAAATAACCCTGCTATCTGTAGATGCCTTAAGGAGAAAATGGGATAAGAATTTCATTCTCAGTAGCTCACAGATAAACCATCTCTAGTTTTCTTCATCTGAGAAAAATTGTTTGGGGAAGGTCCTACAACAAAACTTGTCTGCCAAAGCTCTGCCCACATGCTTGAACCACTCCAGAAAAATTCCTCAATACAGGACAAAAAGACTTATATTTGTGTTTGGATTTTCTTCTCTAAATTTGGGAAACAGCCTGAAATTGCTGTTCTGATTGATTCCATTTGAATGTTTAGAGATGTGCTTTACCCTAAAGATCCAAAAGAGAATCTCTTTTGTGGCAAATGTAAAGTGAAAAAATGCCAAGAGCAGCCAGACTCAGTTAAGTAATTAAATCTTCTATAACCCAACTCAGCCTGTTTTTGAGAGGTTTAAATTATGCACAGCAGGTAATCCAATCCTTTAAATTAAAGGAAATTCCTTCATTCACTCTAAATCATAGTGTCCGGGAAGGTTGAGATCTTCCTGCTCAGGGTTATTGAAGGGATATGCTGTTGCCAGAGAGGGTTTTTATTGGTTGTGGATAATTGTTTGTGGATTTTCTCAACCAACAGTGGTTCAGATTTTAGCAATGTCATCATGCAACCATGCTGTATTTGATTGAGTAGTCTTGAATGGGCTTTGGTAGCAAACTTCTAGCTGCAATTTTTCTTAGCTTTTTGCAGGTGTCATTAACCATTGTTCCCAATGGCCTGGTTCTCTCCATGACTTTGGCTTTCTAAGATGATCTCAAAAGTGTCAAGATTACATTGGGCAAAGGCAAAGAGATTGAGTGGCTGGGAAAATGAGATCAAGCCTTTTTCCATCTTTTTCCTAAACCTGGACTAGACTGAAGCAGCAAGCCCAGCAGTAAGAGGCTGCTGTACATTCTGCCAGCCCCAATGGTTCCTCGTGGAGGAGGGTGTCAGCAGGATCCTTCCTGCCCCACCCTGCTCTCTCTGTGGCTCTGTGCCCTGAGCTCCGTGGTGAGCTGAGCTCTCACCATGCCAGATGCTGCTGGGACCTCCGGCTGCTCCTCACAGACTTTGTCTCTGTGCCTACATCAGCCAGCCAGGTGGAGTTACAGCTAAGATTTTGGCAGTGTCTGCAACTCTGAGGCTGTGTTTAAGGTCACATTTCTGTAGCTGTGCTTGCCTCCATTTAATCTTGTTTGCTCTGACGTCAATGCAAATGCAGCAGCAAGCCCAGGCTGTTAGATGCTCTCTCTATTATTATGTTTTTTTCTCTCTTCAGTCACTGCTGGCTTCTTGAGTTACAATGACTATGGGGAGGGGTAGGTGTTTTAACAGTGCAGTAGCTATTGTATTGTATTATTATACTCAGATACTGAGTATCTGCACTTAATAATTCTGTTCAATTGATTCTTGTTGTAACAGCCAAAAATCTGAGTCCACTGTGAGCTGTGTGTGCCTGTATCCTGGTGTGATTCAGCCCTGAATGCTTATGTATTAGTCCTGCCTATTTTATACATAAACAATTTACCACCTTCATATGAATTAAATTTTCATGGCATAGATTAATGAATTCTGACTACCATCTGGAACGTCCTACAGCAGCCTCCAAATGGTGCAGGGATCCACATGGCATTGAAATGTAGCCCTTCCCAGATCAGAGCACAGGGACTGAACAACACTGCAGCACTTGAGGAACACTGGGCAGAGTGGAATATACCAAACACTGTCCTGCTGAAGCCAGAGATAAATTTAGGTTGAAAGAGGTTACAGCAATTTTCTCAAGCAGTGCAGCAGATTTAACAGACTCCCAATTCTTAAAAAAAAAAAAAAATATCTAAAGGACATCCCTTGATTGTGAGGCTCAGAGATATGCAGTGACTTGTCTCTGGCTGTGGACTAAGTCCATACAAAAAGTAGAACAGCTCCTACATTCCCTGCCCGCCCACAGCAATCCCTCTAAAGCAGCCTCTGTTTGAAGAGCGAAAGGCAGAAGAGCCAGATAATAGGTTTGAGGATAAAAAAAGTGACATCAAAATCCTTCAACATCCATGTCATTAGTGGATCAGAGGATGGGCTGTCGTTGATTCTTCTGGCCTTAAATGCTACAGCATTCAACAAGGAAATGGTAAGTTTTCAGGGAATTGGAAAGCTGCAGCCTTTCAGGTCATGTTTAATAATTTTTTTTATGAAGAATCTCTATTTGAAAGATCCCTGCTGTCAAAGCATCAGTGGATTAGCAGGACTAGCAGGTAATTCTGCTTTAACATCAATACTGGTATAACATTATATGCTACCGACAGTTTAATAGGAACTTGTGGAAAATGTATTTAAGGGGTGAGAGTCTGAAGTGAGAAATAGCCATAGAACATGGATAAGAATATTACAACAAAGGGTAGAATTCAGGGCCTGTCCCACTCATTTAAGAGCTGGAGTCTCCTTGGCAGGCTCCATAGCACTGCTGGCTCCTTGGTCTGGGCGCCTCTCCTTTACCTTTAGCCACTGGAGCCACAAAGTCATTGAACAGGATGACTGATGGGACAGGATCTCCTGGAAGATGAGTCACTTCCCAGTCTGAGGTGATGTCTGAAGTATTTGCTTTCAGAGAATGAGCTGGTCATTATCCAGCACTGTGGAAGGTGCCTCAGGCATCCACCTCAGACTGGATTCTAACAGCTGAAGAGGGCAGAGCTGGTTCCTGTTCCATGTTCACAGACTTCAAATAACTCCCAAATGCCTCCCCAAAGCCTTTCCTGCTATAAGGAACCCACAGTTCTGATGAAACTAAAACGGAAGCAACCCATTGGGAGCATGTCTTAGTGAAAACTGCTGGGCTAGAAACAGCCTGAAATCCTTCTGTGAGAGATGTGGAGATAAAAACGTGTTGCAGCAAGGGGTATGAAAGTGAGAGAGGAGCTTTTAAAAAGCCTTATAACTGGACATTCTAGAAGATTTTGGCAGTGAAGCCAATTGTATTAAATTGTCCTTTTCAAAAGGTGCATCCAAAGCTGCCCTCATTACCAGAACATGCAGTCATGTCATTTTTCCACTTCTGGCCTAATTGGCCAAAGAAAACAAAACAAAAAAACAAAACAAAACAAAAAAACAAAAAACAAAACAAACAAAAAAACCAAACAAACAAACAAAAAAAAACCCAAAAAACCCAACTCTGGCAGGAGAAGTGAACCCCCAGTTCTGTGGAGAGAGTGAATATGTGGGCTTGAGTGTCTCTGTTCGAAGAAGTGAATTTTCTAGCCCATATGTTTTAAGAAAAATAACGGCAGTGCTGACACCTCCTTTTCAGAAGACAGGGATGCTCATTCTTCTGTTGTGAATGAAATACTGCCTGTCAGAGCTGAGAAAAGGTGCTTGTCTCCCTGGGTATTTCTGAGTGCAATGGATGAGTGGCACCCAGAGAGCAGGCAGATTGAATGATGGCAGAGCTGCCCTCCCTGACTCCAAGATGTTGGCCTCTGTTATCAGAGGCAGAGGGCAGGGTACCACATTAATTCCTAGGCATGAGCTTCCACTGCAGCAGATAGTTCCATCACTCTGGATTTTACAGTGCCAAGCCATAAATTAAGGAAAAAAAAAAAAAAAAACCAAACTAGCAAGGGAAGACCTCAACCTCTTTGTCTGTAGGTTGTCCTTGTGCTGTGATCTTTGTGGTCATGTAACATAAGCAGGATCTAGTAGTTAGCAGGAAACACTACATTTTTCATTTCTGCTTCTCTTCCATCACAGCAGTGAGATTTAGGCTTGGGCTGTGATTTAGAAACACACTCCCTGGTCAGCAGTGGTCCAACTGCATGTACAGGTCTTTAATCCTCACAATCTTGTTGAGATGCCAGGGATTCAGAGGTGCTCAGAACTTCGGGAAATCTCCTTATTCTAACAATTGACACTAAGAATTTTGAAGCGGAAGCTGGAATTTTGGGTTACAGACTTGATCCTTAAATATATTGGCTGAATTTAAGGAGTCAAATCCAGTGCTACTGTTAAAAATCAGGTCACTTATTTATATCTTAAATATGAATTTAGAAGTCTAATATTAGTTGCTCATTTTTTTATAATTTTTTTTTTTTTTTTTTTGTCGTGTTCTAAATAAGGAACTATGTCCCTATTTAGAGGTGGAAGTTGGAAAAGTTTACATGACTTACATGTCATTAGGGCTGGAGTTCTGCACTTCCTTCCTTTCCTGCAATATTGCAAATCCCAATAAGAAGCTTCCCAAGACTGAGGTTGCTCAGTAAAGCCTGGGAGGCATATGGGGAATCTGGAGACTCCATGGTTTGGAAATTGAGTGTGCCTGCAAGGGACAATCTGCTGTGGGTTTCCTAGAACTCAAACTGGTTTCCTCATGAATTTAGGGAGCAGTTATTAAAGTAATAATAACATTAGGAATAAGAGTGTGCCAAGTAGTGTAAAATTGGGTAATTTATCTTATGACCCGCCAAATTTTATGAACAAATTTGAAATGTTTTCACAAAGCATTCTTTTAAGTTAATGACTGCAAATACTAGGTTATGCCCCAAATCTTAACTCACCAGCAAAATAAAACCCAAAATGTAAGAACAATTCCTCTACAAGCAAAGGTTGTACTTGACATAATTTTGAAGTAATCACAGATTTTTTCAGGCTTTGATTATTCAACAGGTATATATATATATATATATTACAGAGCACTTGTTTTCTAAAAAGTAGGTTATCTGGAATTGAGCCTGTTTTGGAAACTAATGTAACTTCATTTCCCCTGTTGCTGAGTAGCTTATACCCTCTAGTGCCCTATGGATCAGGAAAGGGAGTCAATACAAATTTATAGGTGAAAAACACAGTCAGAGGGGAAAAACATCTTCGCTGCCATCCCATGAGCAGCTTGCGGTGGAAAAGGGATTTGAAACTGGTTCACTGATAATGAACTGGTTTTCAGAGTAGTCAAATGTCTTTTCTTTGTTCTGTTTTGAAACTCTTCTTGCTGCCACTGCTGTTTTAAGAAATCAGTGTGCAAAGGATGTTGTGGCAGAAATAGACACTATCTCTGGATCCTACAATGAGGAAACACAGAAGGAATTTATTTGTATAAAGTCCTTGAACTCAGTCCACCTTGGTGCCTGTTTATTTTGGGATCGAAGACAGCCAGGTGTGATGTTAGCACTGTGCTTAGTACTGATGATTATGAATATGGTTATGTTTTATCTTTCTTAGCCCAATGGACCCTCTGACGTCCTCAGACTCACAGGCTCACAGGCAATATAACTGTCTTAAATTTTTCTAACGCAGCAAATGATGGCTCAAGTCCCTGACACTGCAGGTGTGATAGTGATGCCATCTGACAAAGTGCAAGGCTGCATATTTAAGGCTTTTCTGGAATTATTCGGGTGCTGGCTCTGTTTTCCACATTGTTCATTCATGATGACCCGAGCTATTTACTGTATGCACACAATCTGCACTGGAAGCAAAGCCATTCATCCCTAGATGTTTAAACTGAATTGTTTCTCTCCCCTGATGAATGACAGCATGTATAATGGATCTCCACATGCCAGAGGGGTTTTCAGTGACCGAGCTTCAGGCATCACATGGAGAATTAAAGCACACTGAAAGCTTGGTGTTTATTTTGGAACTGAACTAAAATAAAATCCACTCTGGGAGAAGCTTTCAGCCAGATAAGCTGGAGGATTTGATCTGTAAACTTCCTTTCTTAGGTATTTATGCCCTCCCCTTTGAACTGCAGCAATCAGTTGATACACGTGATGATGGGAAGAAAAAGCCTCAGAGTTGTGTAACATCTGCTTATCACTACAGATTATCCTGTAGCAATGAGATTAAACCTTTGTCATGTAGGAAGCACTTGGGATTTAAAGTGGTGGCATTGTATGTGTGTGTGCACCCGTGCTTACTTTCTTTTCTGTTGACTCTTATGAAATACACCATAAATTTGGTTTCATTGAGCAAGAAGAAACCTCATGAGGGTGACAAAAAAAAAAGGGGATTTTTAAAGGAAGCAAAGACCATAGATTCATAGAATGGTTTGGAACTGACCTTCAAGATAAAATAATTCCAACCCCCCTGCCATGGGTAAGGACAACTTTGCTAGACCATATTTCTCAAAGCTCCATCCAACCTGACCTTGAAGACTTTCAGATTTGTAAAGGATTCCTTTTAATAATGATGGATCTATAATCATGTATGCTACCAACCAAATATTACCCCCTGGAAAGTATATCCACAACAAGGTTGAATTAGTGAAGAATTTTGGAGCCATATGGGGAAGTGACGTGCATAAAATAGTGGTTTGGGTCTCGAGCCCTGCAGAGCTTTGTGACAGCACAACAACCTGCTTCTTTTCCCTGCTGACAGATTGACTTCCTGGCTAAAGTCCAGCTGGTTGTCAGGTTATCTAAACTCATGCTATGTGCTTGGCTCACTTTGGTTCCCTGATTTTGCCAGGTGCATGCCAATAGGACACCTCAGGGTACTTGAAGATCCTTTGTATCTGTCTGATTTCATCAGATGTATAATAGAGCAGGTGAGGACCAATACTGGAAAGGAACCTCAGCTCAATCCCTTCTCTTCATCTAGTCATCAAGCTGACGTACAAGGTCCAAATCTCACTTCTAGCATATAACTAAGTGCTTATTGCCCTTCAATGAGCAGGTTCCTGAGATTAAAATGAGTTAAAAACAGTAGAAACACCTGTCTCTAGGGACCTAAGTCTGGGTACTAAGATAGCTTTAGAGGGACATCAGATTCCCGTTTAAAGGGGACACCAAATTTCCTAGATCTGAAACCACTCCATGCCAATTTGTTACTGGGCATATTGTAAATTCAGTTAAATAGTGGTAATGTATTGTGACACTTCTATTTCTACTGTCCCATTACTGTGCAGTTTATATCAGAAGGATCAACAAGCTGAGAACAGGAAGAAAATTGTTTAAATTACATGAAGGTTGTGGTTTCTAAATAAAGGCTGGTGGTCCCTTTGATAATGCCACTATCACAATACTTTGATCCAGAGAACCTGAAGCAGTCATTCTTTACATGGGTCTCTCACTGACTGCAAAGGGAATTTTGGGCACAGAGCAATTACCTACACAAGACTGGGCCAATTACTTAATTAAATTTTAAGTGGGAGTATATACATAGCAGATGGACATTTCTGGAAGGTACTGAGTAATGTGTGCATGGGAACAGAGGATGCAGCTTATCTTGCACATTACCCTTGGATGGGGTTTAAGTGCATTAACATGAGGACTCAAATTGGATTTAGGTAGTGTGTGAGATTTCTCCAAGCCTTAACATGTCTGAATTTTCCTTAGAAGAGTGCAGAAGAGAGTGAACCAATCACTTGGTCACTATTGTCTGAAACCATCATGAGAATAAACAATGGTCATGGGTAGAAAGATTCATTGTCTAGGCAGGTAGTTCTTTAGGCTTGACTAGCTGGCTGGGTTTTAGATGAATACTAGATTTCTAAAGGCAAGTAAAAATGTTTTTAACCAAAATACTTTCCAAAATGGTAATGCATTGATACTACATCACTTGTCTTTTCTTCCTTTCCATTCCCATATCTCCATTTGCATTAGAGTTTTCATCCTGTGCTATTGCCTTAAACGTCTATATATGTATTTTAGTACAAGGGCTTATTGGTGTTTATTTTATTTCACTTCACATTTACAGAGCCATGGGCAGCCTTAAGTGTTTTCCTGGAAAACAGAAAGAAACTGAAAGGGCAAGATGAACATCATTTTTATTTACAATGATACTAAGCTTGGGCACTTAAAAAAAAAAAAAGAAAATCCCACCAATAACAGCGAACAGGAATTAGCAAAACAGACTTAATTAGATGAGATGAAAGGAGCTCATGTTCTTTATTTGCCAGAGGAAAAGAAGGTTAATACTATAATTTAATAAAATATCTTTGTGATAATAAGGGCTAGAAATCTGAGATACTGAGATACAGCCAAGAATATTGTTTTTGTCTCTCCCATAAAATGTATAGTGTGTACAAAGACCAGAGCAGGAATGAAAAAGTTCCCTTAGGGAAGAAGATTTCTTTGGGTCGAAGACAGAACAGAACCCATCTCCTGATAATGCCCATGAGACTGTCACTGCCTATGCAGGACTTGAAAGTTGAACAGCAACCATGTTTACCATGAGATTTTTATATTATTGATGATAGTGATTATTGGTTATTGATTCTTATGCTATTTCTCAATCATGCATATAGTTTTTTCTGAATAAGGGTAAGTAAATAATTACAGGTTTGTCACATCTAGCATTTAGCAGTGTCTTTAGCTAATACTACAGACACAGTTTGTGAAACTGAAAAATATCCACAGTACTCTGGACAAATCTTGGCCCATTTCAGGGTATTTTCCATTGACACAAGCAAAATTATCATCAGTTTGTGGGTCTCTTCTTTATGGAAAAGGACCTTGTGAAACTAGGCAGATTTTTGGTGGAAATGAAGGAACTTATTCTGCCCTATAAAGAACATGTCAGTATATGCAAAAGTCCTGATCACAGAATGTCAGAGGAAAAGAGAAGGACTCCTGCCTGAACCTCAACTAGCAGCTTCCCCAAATTAGCATTTATCCTCTGGTATTTTCCATGCTTTGGGGAGGCCCTCAACTTGATTTAATTAGTGAGTGCAGTGTATATTTTCCCTGCTCACTGCTCAGAAAGGATTCAATATTTGGGACAGATTAGGAAGAGGAATGGTAATGTTTGAGTTGCACTGGTGACAGACATGGAGGAGACAAGCCCTGATTCCTCAGCTGTCAGGTTAATTTATTCTCTAGATATGGAGACTAAATTTGACCTTTATTTTGGATTATCCTGGGGCAAGGCAGTTTAAAGAGCACAGTGATTAGGATTTAAGGTTAAGAGGAGTGAGTGCACTTCAAGAGACACTAAGTTTTCACTCTTTTCAAACTTCAAAACATTGCATAAAACCTAACTGAGGATTAATACAGTGTAGGAGAGTGATCTCCATATCTATTTGTTTTCTTTCAGAGTGCCCCAGTGGCTGAAGAAAAGCCCAACTATAACTGCACTGCCAGTGAAGTCACGATTGTGAAACTGCAGCCTGAGAAAAATCCAGTTGTCCTCTTGGCAGGAGGAAAGCCAGGAAGTGATCCTAGAAGCTTTGGTTTCCAGCCTCCTTCTCCAAGGATTTCAGAGAAGAAGCTATGCCAGGGAGAGAAAAAATTGTGTCCAGAAAAGGTGAAAAAGGAGGGAGTTTTGTCTCCCAGCCTGTATCGTGCAAATGAGTTGTGTAGCACAGAAAATATTACCCTGAAGAGACCAGTGAAGTTGGCCCCTCTGGAAATCCCTGTGGAAGTGAAAGAAGCCCAGCTTCAAAAGATTATGAGCATCCAGAGAGAAGCCCAAATGGCTGCCCAGAAGCTGATGGTGATCAACTGCATCCAAAATGAACCCCATGTGAAGCGGGTAAAGAATTTGTCTCAGGGGGAGCTGGGAAACCTCCAAAAGACAAAGCTGAATGATAAGCCTGCTCTGGAGAACAAAGATGATCCCCTACCCTCTAAAAGCAGCAAACCCCTTGGAGAAATCCAAATTATTTTGCCTTCAGAGACAACCTCTAAGTCGACTAAACAAGCAGGTGCTGAGGAGGCTCCCAAGACACTCTGTAAGCCCTTAATCCCCACTCTCCAGGTGTCTGACGCGCATGGAGAGTCCGACAGGTCTGATGGCATCCCTGATCCCTGCCAAAATGTTTCTCGGCGCCGATTCAGATTAAGACACACAAAAGAGCAGCAGGAAGACACTGGGAAAGCCAAGCCCTTAAAGGCCACGGATCCAAGGGTGGGAGAAGGCACGAAGCAAACTGCAGGTCAGCGGACACAAAAAACCCTCAGTGACGCCAGCAAACTCATTGAAAATGTGTCCAAAAAACAGAAGGAACGAGGAGCAAAGCAAAGGGAAATGGATGAAGCCACTTTTGTGAGGAGGCAGTCAATTCGAAGGATGGCCTTGGGAGACATCATCCAGGTGGATGATGACTGAATTTCAGAACACAGATATCCAGGAAGGTGTTTTAGACCGACTGCTTAGTTAGAAGTCTTCAGAAGAGGGCATGGAGACATTAGTATTCCATCAAGTAAAAATAAGGTGATACTGTTGAACCACTATCATTTCTGAGATGCTCAAACAAGTGGCCCAGAGAAAATAACCTTCAGCTCTGCTCAACAGTATGAAGGTCTCAGATATCCTGAGCCCAGCATGGAGCATTACTTTTCAAGACTCATAGACCATGCAGAAAAAATCTGGATGTGGACTGGGTGGAGGGATCAAGAGGAAAACATGAACCTAGAAAATACTGTGTCTGGGGCTTTTTGCTCCTGAGAATACTGCCCTTGCATTTACAACTGTGGCAAATTTGTTTCAGAAAGATGAGATTAAAATTTTCTTCATATCTACTGCTGGCAAAACAAAAGAAAATTAGTAAGTTTAGCAAGAGACATTCAAGTCAGAAAAGGAGAAAAACTTTTAAGGACAACAAACATTGAAGAATATTGTTTACCAAGATGGGAATCTCTGTCACTGAAATTTTTAATAATGCATTAGGCAAACACCTGCCAAGGATGTGTTCAGATGAATTAATCCTTCATTCACACACAAGGACTGGATGATCTATAATGTCCTTCAATCTCAATTTTCTTATATTTTATGGTTTATTGTTTCAGTTGTCCACTTGCTGGGCTACTAACTAAGCCATGTAGTGCAAAAAAGGTACAATAAATGCAACTTTTCACTTTGCACTGATTCTTTTTCCTTGTCTTTCAACTCATGCCAATATATTAATTGAATTCTTCAGAAGGGAGCATCTAATGCTATTTTCCCTTGGTTTCCTCAGACTTCTGTTTGTTGTTTCAGTTTTTTGCTAGATGGAGGAACAGTTCACCCACATATTTTTTTATGTTGCCTTTTTTACCTTTTCACCTTTGGTCACTTTTAGAGATCTAAGTCATCTTTCAAAGATTGAATATTGGGTTTATGTGAAAAATGGAATAAAGCAAGCATATGTGGTCTCAACTTAGTCCCTCTTAGAATCTTTTTAGGGAACAAAATATGTTTCATAGGGTTTAAGGCAGATCTTATGAAAATTTGGCAGAGATTATAGCATGGTGTAAATATTATTAATAAGATTAACATGCAATGAAATTGTTTTATAAATTTTTTTTACGGCAATAATTAGGATGTTCAGTGATAATTTTCTTTGGTTGCTTGATTTGTTTTTGTTAAAGGTGGTCAAATGATCTTAGAACCTGGGACTTAAAAAACCCAGAAAAAACCACCAATAAAACAATGGTGAGACTTGACATAAAACCTCAAGAGCTGGTAAAAAATACACAGATGTCTAGAAAAACAGAAGATGGGTAGAAGCTGCAGAACTCAGCCTTTAAACATGCTGGTGTTGGTGGGAGATGAGAAAAGAAGAATGAAGATCCTTTGGTATAGAAAAGAGGTGAGCTTTTTTTTGCGTCTAACTCTTTCTGCTATGCACATGATGAGACAGAGCAGACAAAGACTTGAAAAGTATTTGAGCATTCATCTGCACTCCAAAAATATCAGAAAATGTGCAACTTTTCTTGGATTTTTTGTTTACTGATTGTTCTCAGTAAGAGACAACCTACAAGCCAGAGATTCTTTTGGAATATGTTCTTGAGTGTTTCTCTGAACAAAGTTTTCTGAAGAGAAAACAGACATCGCCAGGATTGAAACTCTGCCCAGTCTTGTCACAGCAGTAGTAGCTGTATCTATACAAATCAGTCACTCTGTGACTTGCCACCACCTTTATCTGTCAATTTTCTATGCTGAGAATATCTGGGGAATGAGGGTTCACAACTATGCAGACCAGATAAGTCAAGGTGAATAAGGATTTTTGTAGTAGTCAAACACATAACTTGGAATTAAAATGAGATGTTAAGCCAGGAATTAAAAAAAAAAAAAAAAAAAAAAAAAAAAAGAGTTAGAGGTATGTCCGCCTTGCGATGCCTGGGCATTGTGGAGAAATAATAATTAAATAATAAACTCAGACACTCAACTGCATTTCTGACTCACTGCAGCTACCAAATTGTGAACATTAAACTGAATTCCCATGTGTTTTGTTGGCATCTAACATGTTCCCAGCCAGAAAGAGTTCCAGACAGCACTGATGGGATATCCAAAGAAAATGCTAAGACTCAGTTCTCAGCAGAAGAGGGATGGCATGAGAGAACAGCTGAGTTGGGCTTGGCCTGGCTCACCTCAGAAGCTGCTGCCTTTCATTAAGATGTGATCGAAAAAGGCTCCTCCAATGGTGTGTGAGGCCACCTGGCTCAGTCTCAACAGTGACAACTCAACCAGGATGAAAACTCCTCCAGTTGTCTGTGGGAAGGCCACTACAGGTGTCAGAATGACTTTCTATTCCTCTACTCCTTTACTGACCTCTTTTAATGCAAGTAAATTATTTAAAACAATTTTTTTAAGGAGAAAATTATCAGGAAATGCTTTAAAAAATGTGAACCAAGGAAAATGAAAAGAACTTAAAGATCACAACTTTCTTCTATGGCTGCAATGACAAATTGTTGTTGGATGCACAGCGAGAAGACTTTTGATTGGGAAAAGAGACTAAAAACTTTTCTATCTCCAGCATAGAAAGGTCATTGAGGAAATGGTATCTCCAGGATTCAATATCCAGCTTTACATGGAATTTCATGCTCTGTGTCCCATGCTTCAAAGAGCATCTCTACTTACTGGAAAAGTTTCAGAGGGCTAATCTGAATTCTGGGAAACTTACCTTCCAAAAGAGAGGCAAGAAGTTTGAGCTGTAATTTTCAAAATGTTCTTCAGGACGAAGGGGAAAAATATATATATATCAATAATTCAGTAGAAGCTGAATCTTGAGAAATTAATGTAGGATTTGGGTTCAGCATTTAAACTTGGGCTGCTGTCCAATCTAAATGCATTCTGCCCTGGCACTTTGCACTGCTTAGACCTTCCCACCATCCTCTTATGGTGGCACTACTTCTCAAACAGCAGCACAGTGATCTGAAAGAGTGAATTTAAAATTGAAAATTCCGAAAGATGAGTATTCCACTGGGATTTGCACCAGGCTTGATTTAGTGAGTTGTTTCAGTGGTGCTTGAGTCAGCATGAAGGAGAGGAGGACAGAGAAGCACACATACATTCTGGTCACTGCCTGGGCATCTGTCATGCTGTATCTAAATTATACTCTAAAGGCAGTAAACTACTATATTGAAGTGCCAAGGGTCACTTTCACACAATAAAAGTACTTGAAAAATCTGGGCTCCACCCTCAGACTTTTGAGACTGAAGAGTAATGGTGGCTTTGTCTTGGAAACGTCTGTCCAGTGTTGGCTGCTCCACTCTCTGCTCTGGATCTCTTCACTCTTCTGCTTGACTGTGGACTTAAATCTACTCAGTGTGAAAAGTGATGAAAGTCATGCTTTCCATAATGTCAAACTGGATCAATGTGGGAGCATCAGGGGAACTCTGATACCTATACGAACTTGAGACCAGAATGCTCCCAAAGTATTGCCTTTTCCTAGTAAAATAGGTGTGATTCAATATTATCTGATGCTGGCTAGTTTGTAAAGAGAGAAATTAAAAAGCAGTGCTGTGAACACATAAAATAACATTCGGAGGACAAGTGCAATTTCAGAAGAATCCCATTGAAAAGGCAAGATAAGGGGGAAAGAGGCCATTGTTTTTCAACTTAACTCTGGCCATGTTGAGGTGGGTATTGTGGAAAGGGAGCCAAGCCCCACTTCCAGTTAAATGCTACACATGGAATATCAGTCACTTGAGTCAATTCAGTTGCTCTGTCTTCAGTCTGACATCAGAAGATGACTCAGGAGCTTCAAACCTTTTTGAAGTTTGAACTGTGGATGATGCAATCAGACAAGCTGGGATTTAATTGATAAAAACATTCTCAAATATTGAGTATAAAGGAAAAAAAGGTGTAGCAGCTTAGTAATGAGTGGGATCCATTCTAATGCAAATAAATTTTATAAAGGAATAAACATGGATATTTAGAGGATTTATATCCATGTCTCTGTTCAGTAGGTTTTTCCAAGAGAAAACATCTTTGACTGCATATTCCTCTGCTCTTGTTTCCAATGTTTTTGTAACTCAGGAACCCAGTGGGTGATTTCATTTGTGTAATGCAAAAGCAGTTTCTATCCCTTTCCCCTAGGCTGTGAAAAAGCAGGACACAAAGATGGTCTCCTCTCCAAAGAGTTTTTAGCCTCAATGTAAAATAAAGAGGTAGTGGGCAGACACAACAAACACTGCCAAGTGGCATAGTGAGATTCCTTCCAAATCAATCATGAGCAAAAGTTACAGACTAATGTCACAATCACCCAATTTAGGAATAGCACATGTCTCATAAACAGCACCTTCCACCCCCACAGAGTCTTAACAGGCTTCACAGAACAGCAGGATAACACTTGCTGGGATGAGAAGAAAAAGGGCAAATTCTTGATTAATTCATCGACCTCTAGAGCCAGACATGGTCCCCACATGGAAGTGTGAAGAGGATAGCCCAGAGATAACTGGATCCCAGTCACGACTTGTAACAGATGGGCACACTATGAAATAGCCAAATGTCTTGGTTGTCCCCCACAACGTGCAGAAATGTCCCTGAAGACACTGCCTGGGTATTTGCTCACTGTTCTTTCTCCTTTCAGTCAGCAACAGGATAGCTCAGTCCTGGGTGGAAGGAAAACAACAGAGACTGTTGAAAGATTCAGAGAGCTTTTAGAGGTGTGATTGTGAAAGAGCACACTTTTCTTTATAAATATTTTAAAAAATACTTAATATTGCTTATTATTAGATTCTCTTTGTGATCACCTTTACATTTTCAGGCATTGCCATGTGGATTTTGTGGAGAATTATGGGAAATGACAACACAGTCATCAACAGATGACAGGAAGATAAGATGGGAGGAACCAGAAACACAAACCCAAGAAGAACTGCAGAGACAGTCTTCATTCTGACCTTTAGTATTTGCTGTGATCTTTTCCCCTTCTCTTCAAACTGTAAAAAACTAGAAGTTTTAAAAATCCCAAAGTCTCTATCTTGCAGTTCATGCCAGTCTGAAGCAGCCTGAGTCAGACCCACTAATAATGAATCAAAGACACTGCACCAGATTCTGTCCATGCACTTCTATGGGGTGAATCACAGGAAGCAGGATCCCACTCTGGACTCTGTGATCCCACTGGTACTGCCTGACTTTGAGTTTCAAAAGCCATAGGGCTCTTTCCAGAGGAGCTCAGCAATTAGGAGCAGTAGGGGAAAACCTGCTATACTAAATTGAGATTTCTAGTTTTTAGTGTGGGGCTGGGAGAGAACAAACACTAGCTCTGATTGCTCCTGCTCCTGTAACCTGGGCACACTAAACCCTTGGAAAACAGCCTTACAAATTCAGGAACGAGCTGGCACTGTGTTTGCTTTTGAGATCTCTGTGCTAATGCTCTCAGGATGTTTGTGCCAACAGGTTGCCTTAATTTTTGGTGTATGAGAGACATGATTTTAAACATAATGGCTTCCTCTGAATATTCACCGAGGCCCTGGGGGTGACATGCTTTCAGGCAATTGCAGCAGGAACATCAATAAAAGGAGCAGTGCTCGAAAATCATTACCAGGGAGTACTTTTAACTTTGTTCCTTGAATACATTGTCTTCTACCCAGGCAGCTTGCTGACACTTCTATCTCTTGAAATTTATTGTAACAGTGGAAGTTGAAATTGGCTCAGTTAAAATAAAGGATGTGTGGAGCTGCCAGCTAAACCCAGAAGCAAACTCAAATGGGCTGATAGAGGTACAAAACACATAGTGCCTTTTTACTCCTCATATTTATTTTCCTCCTAATTCTTGGTGAAAAGAGGCACAGAAGATATGAAAGGCCCCTAAGTGTTCCTGGCCCAGTAAGGAACAGAAAACAGCATGCAAACATCAGCCATGTTTTCAGAGCAAGAAAGATCCAAGAAGTCCAATAAGGTTGAGATGAGCAGAGAGTACAAGAGGCCTTGGTGTGACCAGGACTTTTTGTGTGGCTTTGTTGTCAATGGGAATCTATCAGCAGGATGTGAGCGAATTTCTGAGGTGACCTCCTGCAATTACACTTTTCCAGCTCCTGATGGACACCTAGACAGGGATTTATTCTGAAAGTACTGCACCATATGTTAGAGATGAGCCAAATGCACAGGGAGAGACACCTCAGCTCAGAGTGGAGGCACTAAAAACACCTGAAAAGCAAACCCCAGAATTTCCTAGGTGGAATTCACTTGGGTTATGTGAGCTACAACCTCCCTACAATGCCAGCTTCAGGTGACTTGGCTGACTTATCTGGCTCATGGTTGTTTTACCCAGGCTGAACATTTTAAGATGAAGGTGCAGACTTAGCATGAGAATATGGGGGACCAATTACTGAAAAGCAGTTGCTTGATGACTAATTACTTAGTGGAGAAGAAAGTGTAGTGTTCCTGTTGTTAATTTACTGCAAAGTGAAAGTCTGTGAGGGGCTCTTTCCCTTATATTTGCATTTTCACTTTGTCCATTGAGGTAAGGAAAGGAAAATCCCTTACCAATTACTGTCAAGGGAAAAGAGAAAAAAAAAGAGAAAAAAGAGAAAGAAACCAAACAACTTTAAAATAGATTGACAGTGGAACAAAGACACAAATATTTAAACAACACATTCTCTCCACCCAAGGGTCTTCTCCAGTCCCCCCTTCCCTTCACTCCTGACTCTTCTGCCCCATGGGGCACAGGGGTGGGGATAGGGCTGCAATCTGCCCCCTAAGCCCCTCTGGGACAGTCCTCCCTCTTCTTGGCCCCAGGCCCTTTCCTGGGCTGCAGACTCTCAGGGACAGCTGCTCCCCTTGGGGCTCTCCATGGCAGCAGCTCCTGGGCATGTCTGGTACCCCAGTATAGCCCAGAGTTGTCCCTGGATGCCCACATGGATGGTAAGGAACCATGCTGTGGATTTACTGTCTTCCCAGATGCCACTTTTTAGCTGTGAAAGTTTTTCCATCTATGAAAAGTCCCAGTGGCTGCGCCAATGCCACTGGATGCACAGAGAGAAGTCCTGACACTCTTCCCTAGACAGGAATTTCAGTGACAATCCATGGCCTAGTTAGAGAACAGTTATAAATTTGCTCAGCAAATTTGAGTTGGTTAATCAATCAGACAATTTATTAGTTTGTTGATAAGGGATGAGCAAACAGCAGTGGAGACACGGGGAGTCTGTGCTCTACCAACTTTGTCCAACCATGTCTATGCTTTGCTTTAAACTCAGCATTCTTGTTTTATATGGATTTCATGGTGTATTTCTATGACAAGAATCACTATGCAACATCTCACAGAACCACAGTATCACAAAACCATTTAGATCAAAAAGGCATGAAGATAACCCAACAAAACTCCAACCCAGATGTGCCAAGTCCACCACTATACTTTGCGTGAAAGAAGTTTTTTTGTTTTCTTCTTGATAGTGAGCATGTATTTTCATGCCTCTAATTCAATTAATGCTTTTCCATCATCATGTTTCTTCAGCTCATTTTTTTTTTTCTTTTAATTTTAGAGATCTTTCAGTGGAAGGTAATGAAAATGTAAGCAAGCCAGTGTTGTGTGGGTGGGAAGCAAACTTTGGTGCTAAGTTAAAAATCAGTTTGAGGTCTGGGTGCACTTCCAGAGGTAATTCACTTGGTAAATCAACCAGTTTGTCCTATCATCAAGCTGTCATTTTTAAGCAGTGCTGCAGCAGGTTACTGCCAGAGATTATTAAGCAAGTCATTATTATTTCAGCCCCATTAGCTAATGGGCAGACCTCTCTGCCCAAGGAAAGATGTTAATCAGCTTTGCCTTGAAACACTATATTCAGCCTTTTGCCTCTGAGTTATGACTTCCTACCCCAGTACTAAAAATCAACTCGAACTGAGGGGCAAAGAGCAGAGTGTTCAGGGGTGAGATAACATGATCCCTTCTCCATCTGACTGTGGTGGCAAGTAGCAAAGACAAGCATGGGACCAGCAGCTACAGATTCCATCAGGAAAAGGATAAAAACTCAGTCCTAGTTTCCAAGCTAAACATGGTGACCAGCTTGTTCCACCTGCCTCCCTCCTCCTTCAGTCACTTTTGCAAAGTGAATATATGCAGTGAAGTCATTTGGGTGATTTTTGATTTTTAAAATTTCCCTGCTGGTCTTAGTTAGACACAGACACACACACACTCTACAGGATCCACACATGCCCAGACATACAGATCAATACAGAAAGTGATTACTTTTTTTTACTTTTTGGTCAACATCCCCACAAACACACCCAGCCCTCATAGAAACATGAACAAAGATGGCTCAATCCTCTCCTCCCTTCTATCTGATCAGGACTGAAGGCTGTTATTGAAATACACAGCCACAAAGTGACTCTCACCAGCGGCTGGTCTGTGACCTCCCTCTTATTCAATAAGCAGCCTCTGAACCTCAGTGTTCTTCAGGTCCTGGAGATCTCTCATCCCAGTCACCAACCAACTCACCTGGAAGCACACTGGTACTGAGAATACAATTAATTAGAATTTTTAATTTAGAATACAGAGGACACCTGGAAATGGGATTTCATGAGGATGTAGGACAGATTGTAATGATCAAGCACTATCCACTCAGCAGTAACAGGGTAACACATATCCCTCTCCTTTCTCCTTTATTTCCTTGTTTTTTTTCTCTCCAGTTCAACTTAGTGCCCTTTCCCCACTTTAAATTCTTCCCCTAATCATCCCATAATTACTTTTGCAAATTTAAAAAATCCTCTTAAAGTCTTACATCCTAAATTTTACAAAATTTTAAAACGTTCTTCCCATGTTAAATCCCGCATCCCTTTATGCAAAAAAACCTGTTCAGATGGATTTGCTTTCTGTGGGCAGAATGTCTGTGACTGGCTCCTCTTGATGGGCTCCATTCCAGGGTGGTGTTTTAGTCCTTCTCCTTCAAAGATGTGTTCATCATTCTGGCATCACTGTCAGGTTTTCAACATGCAGATAGATGTTGTGTCTGTGCTTAACATTTTGTGCTCCATTTGTCCACCAGCATTTAGCATCTGTCTAATAGTCTATTTTTAAGATATCTATGCATAGTTTTTCCTTTTTTTTTTTTTTTTTT
>VWZN01008170.1:334012-349274 GCA_013396955.1 Regulus satrapa | reverse complement strand
TTTTTTTTTTTTTTAACAAAACTGCTTATTTTTCATGAAGTTTTAAGAAGAAAATGGGGGTTTTTTTTTAGCTTTTCAGACATCAGCAAGTGGCTGTGTCCTGCAGTCCTAGAAAGGGTTATTGCAGCAGCACTCCAGCAGATGGCTGGCTTCTGTCAGGAATAAAACTTTACCAAGGGAAAAAACATCATGCAGCAGTACATTTGCAGGAAAGAGCAGAGATGTACTTCTTTCATCTACTGATTAATACAGCAGCTCTCTTTCCATTCTGGATTTATTAATGAAAACAACCCTGTGGAGCTCAAGGAAGACAAATATGACAAAGCAAAGCAAATTGCTGACATGAGAAGATTCACAATCCTCTAAAGAAAAGCCACTAAAACTCCGTTCCTGGTTCAACTCTCCTTTTTAAGGACTGGTACTTCTAATCAGAGAATCACAGGATCTTCTGAGTAGAAAGGGAACCACAGGAATCATCGACTCCTGGCTCCACACAGCACCATTCCCAACAATCCCACCATATGCCTGAGAGCATTGTCCAACCACCCCTTGAGCTCTGTCAGGCTGGGGGCTGTGACCACTGCCCTGGGGAGCTGTTCCAGTGCCCAACCACCCTCTGGGGGAAGAAATTTTCCCTAATATCCAACATATCCAACCAAAACCTGCCTGGACACAGCTTCAGGCTATTCCCTCAGGTCCTATCATTGTCACCACAGAAAGAGATCAGTGTCTGTCCCTTCTCTTTCCCTCAGGAGGAAGTTGTAACCACAATGGGGTCTTCCCTCAGTCTCCTCTTTTGGAGGCTGAACAGACCAAGTTCATGTTCTTAAAAAATTCATTCTGGATAAATTCTTTTTAGGTCATGGTAATATAAGTGCTGTTCTCCTTCTCTAGAACCAAAGGGAAAAACTTGAGTGTATCTCAACAAACAGATTTAATTTACCTCAGCAGGAGAAAGAAAGATTAAATAAGAATGGTCAAGTGAGAAGGTCTTATAGTTCTTGAGTATTTAGATAGGTGAGTTAAAGTCAATGTGCTCAACAGTAAAGAAAGAAAACCTTCAAAAACTGAAAACTGTTGGACTCAGGTTGCTTCAAACACAGGTGTGCCCTGAAATCTTTCAGCTTGCTGAAATCTTTCAGTCTCACTGCACGCAAAAGTCGATAACTACCAATTCTTCCCAATTATTGAAGTGAAATGGGGGAAAAGGGCCCTGAGTCCAAGTGTCATAAAGGACAAACCTGGAAGCCCATGCAGAACTGACTGACTAGTACAATCACAGCTGTCTCTGCAATAATTAAGTCGACATACACTTTGATGTTTGCCACTGCTGTCAATAAAGAGAAGAAGCCGTAACCAGAGAGCCACAGCTGTGTGGTGAATCACAGAAAACAGGGTTTAATGGACTTTCAGAGACTCACACCTAGTCCATGTTTTTGCTCCATACAAATCTGTCCTAGTAGTGCTTTTTCAAATTCTAACTCCCACCCCCACCCAACCTATATTTTTAAGAATAAATATTTCATGACAATTTCTTTCTGTTTTTACTCTGACAGTTTATCTCCCTAAAGACAGCTGAAACCCACTGTTTGTTGACCTAACCCAGATGGGTATGCAAGAAAATCTACTGCCTTTCTCCTTTCAGCAACCTCCTACATATTTCAGGATTTCTGCCATGTCCACCCTCAATTTCCTCTTTGCTAGGCTAAACAATCCATTCCTTTCAATCTGTTTGCTTGGGTTATGTTTTCCTGACTTTTGAGCATTCATTCAGCTCTCTGAATAATGCCCAGCTCAGCCACTTTATTCTTGTAATTTGGAGCCCAAAGCAGGACACAGCCCTGAGTGTTGAAAAAAGCTGGTGTCTAGGAGTACTGGATAAACAACTGAGTCTGCAAATGAAAGCACCTGTTCTGCCACGTGGCTGTTAATGCAATGGACTTTTGGGTTGGGTTTTTTTTTAGTGTGATGCTCTCTCCAGGTGAAGGGATTAAACCCATCTGCCTGTATTCAAAGTAACTCTCTAGGAATTTTTATTTGGAATGTGAACCATGAAAACCCATGAAAGCAGATTGAAAAATGTACTCTGAAAAGTATTTTGAAGGCTCTCTTTCACATCCTATCTGCACCTCAGGAAAAAACAGACCCATAGGTCTTCCAGGGGGGTATTTTCTGTCTGATGGTTATCATCTTTGATAAAGATGGTTCCATTAACCTCACAGGAAATTACTGTACGATGCTGTGGGTGTGGAAAAGGGTTTAAATTCTATGAGTGAGAGAGATTGGCTAATGCTTTTAAATCTGATATATTATGTCCTCTTTTAAAAGCCTGGTATAATCCTCACTCATGAAGCCTGGTCAGATTCTCAGACTGATAAATTTCGGGATCCAGAAGTCTGTGACGTCCCATTAAAACAATTTATTCACCTTCCTTAAGAAGGAATGGATGAGCAGATCCAGGGGAAGTGACATAATGATACTTTATGACTTATACTGGCTTTTGGTAAGGCCTGATATGACATTTTCAGATATACACAATGAGCAAAAGATGACAGGTGGATGATGGATTGGAAAATCATTCCCAAAAGTATTAGTCAGTTTGAATGGAGATGCTGAATAGGCTTATTGCAAAGTCTGTACTGAATCCACGGTTACTGATTTATCTTCTTCAAAGACTTCGATGCTGGAAGAGAGTGAATTTTAGTAAATGAGCAGCTAACACCAGGGGAAAAAAAAGTTGAGAATAAATGATTTCTATTTATTTATGTCTATTTATGAATGGATGAAGGGGTGCAGCTACTGGCATAGACTTAGATACAGAGACTAATTAGAGAGGTGAGAGAAAAGCAGCAAGGCTGGCAAAAACTTTTGAGGATATGAAATAAGAATACTGAGGGGCAAGTCAATGCTATTCAGGGCAAACATTTTAGTGGAGCACATTGTGATAGACCTAGGAGTAATAGTTTTAAATTAAAGTATTAAGAAAATAATAATTTCTGAGGTCAGTCGTCATTATCCAGGTTAGACAAGCTTCCACTGGTTTGACTTCCGAAGTTCCCCTTGTGGGCAAACCCAGCCCATGAGATGCTTCTATCTAGTTCACAGTCTTACTCCTGTAGAAGAATGTTTGAGCAGTAAATTTCATGTGAACAGTTTCAAGACATTTCTTGAGCTAGATCAGCTGTCTGAGACTATCACTCACATGCAGTGACACTGTCTCAACAAGTTACCTGAGAAGGCAGCAGGGGCCAGATGACACAGATATGGGATGGAGCAGAGAGACAATTCTAGAAGAATCCTGACTTTCTATAGAGCAATTAGTTCAGAAATAAATCACTTGCCAAGCAAGATTTTCCTTGCACTTATCCACATAAGCCAGGTTTGCTGCTCAGACGAGTTGTCATGTGTCAGCCTGTGCCACTTTGACACCCAGCTTCAAAAACCTTCAAGCTTCCAAAATGGAAACACCTTATGAAGCTGTTTATTGCCTCAAACCTTGGTCACACTAAACCACATATAATTTCATTTCAGTCATTTTCCAAAGTCATTTTCAGTGACTTAAAGGTGTAAGTTCACTGGAGCTGAACAGAAGCTTTGCTCCCTGAGTTGTATGGATTTCAGTCACCCATTCACATGGAATTTATGGTTGCTATAAAGTACAAGGAAATTGAAAACGAACAAAGGGAAGCTTCAAAATCTCTAAGTCTCTTTGGTTTGGCAGTGTCCTGGCAACATGAATATTTTTGTACAGTGTACTGAGTTCTGCACACCCTCGTTGGGGACACTCATGGAAGGAGGTTCATGGATGTGCTATGTAGCATTGCCACTCCTTGGAGTTTAAATGACATTGCAGACTGTCTTGTGACTGTGTTAAAGACAAAGTAACTGTGCTGCTGTGCTCACTGAAGGCATTTTGCTAGGTTTGTGGTGAAGGAGAGACCTCCTACTATCACAAGCTGAAACGCCTAAATAGGATTTTCAGTTTGGGAGAGGAGCTCTCAGCATTGGCAGAAGAGGGAGAAGATTTCAGGCTCCCTTTGATAACATGAGTTAGATCCTACAGAGGATCAATTTTTTGAAGCTGTACTGAACAATTCATCAAAGTTACTGAACCAGGTTTTGGCTCCATTGTAACATTTATTTTCATCACTAATGAAAAAATGATAAAAAAGCCATGAAGAATGTGTAGTGATGGGACTTTTCACCAGACCCACAAAACTGTTATAACAGTAAAAGGAGCACAACAAGCTGAAAAGACCAGGCAGAGATTAATGTCCTGTCTGATGAAACAAGAGCAATTCTTTAACTGCTCTGACATTTGGGAGGGCAAAGATGTGGTAAAGGTCAAATCTGCCTTCCCATTTCTTAGCTGCACTTACTGATGATGATTGATTGCTGTGTCTGGTGCTTACCACATTTGTTGCTACCACAGAGTCTGGCCTTGCCCAAGTAGTCCCCATGTGCTGTCCCTTTCTTCATGCATGTCATGACAGAGTATATTGGGAAAACCTGAAGGTCAGACAGTTATTCTGTGCATGAGGTAGCTTAGAGGACTAGGTAAAAATTGCATTTTATGAAGAACCTAGAAAGAACACTGAATTCCATCACAAAGTTTTGCCCCAACATAAGCTTTCATAAAAAATCCTTAACATTAACATTTTCCCATTAAAAATACTGAGTGAGAAAGGGAATTTTCCACAGAAAATACTTATAGTGAGGCTTTTCACCTAATGCTGATGATGCTTTTTTTCCTTGTTTTATTATTTCTATATCTTTGTTACATAAGACAATTGAATGGATCTCCTCATACACCCATCTGTGGTTCAAAACACTGGTGTGAAATCCAGAAAATAACTGTTGTCTTCTTTTTCCTGTAGTCTGGCTATTTATCTTCCTCCATAATTTCTTGGGCTTGTCTTACTGTACCTTTTATTTTGTACTGTCAGTGGGATGTGCAGTGCCTAACAAAACTGCTTTTCTTTTCCATGCTCTTGTAAGGTGAATTTTATATCTGATTTACTTCAGGTAACTTCGAGATGTAGATTTCCAGCAACAGGCAGCAGAATTCTACTGCAGAAGAGGAAAAAAAAATCTCATTCTGGAAAGTATTAATGGGCATGAGGATCAATTCTTCCATTGCAATTAAAGCCTGTGAGATTTCATTTGGAACACTGGATGTTGTTTTGGGCCAAGATTCTGAAATCTCTCATTTTTGCTCTTAGACTTCGTATTGCAACTTCATCACTGCCTCCATGAAAAAGCAGCAATGGATAAGGACCCAAGGGCTTTACACATGTAGGAAGTATTCTCATCACACCTTGCACCTGGATCCCAGTGAGGCAGCAGACTTTGCTGAGCAGTGAGTCCAGAGGGGTCAAGGACTTGGTGAGGGGAGTGAAGCAAAAGTCTGAAGCATGAGAGCATCTGAGGGTGGTGGGGGTATTTTCCTGGGAAAGGAGGCTCAGGGGCAACCTTATCACCCTCTACAGTACCTGAAAGGAGGGTGTAGACAGGTGGGGGTCAGTCTTTTCTCCAAAGTTACAAACAAGAGTTTGAGAGGAAATGGCCTCAAGTTGCTCCAGGGGAGGTTTAGATTGGATATTAGGAAAAATCTCTTCCCAGAAAGTGTTCTTAAGCTTTGGAACAGATTGCTCAGGGAAGGTGTTGAGTCACCCTCTGTGGAGGTACTTAAAAGACTTGAAGATATGTCACTTAGGGACAGGGTTTAGTGTTGTTTAGTGGAGTTGTCGGGGCTGGGTTAAAGACTCGATGCTTAGGGTTAATTGGACTCAGTGCTCCCAAGGGTCTTTGCAATTCCGTGATTCAGTGATACTTCCCCAAGGGAGTGCAGCTTATCACACCAGCCAAAGCAGCAAGATCTCATAATTTACCTGCTGAACTTGTATTTTCCTTCAAACAACATGTGTGTTTTTTCAGTCTGCATTTCAGGGAAAAGTTCTATATTGAGTTTGGGATGATGCAAAGATTTCCAAGAACAACAAATGACATCAGGAACCTGACAAGCAGATTGCCTTTTTAATATATGACACTTTTATGGAAAGCAACCACACTTGGTCAGCAAAACCTGGAAAATGATGCCTGTTTTTCTGGCTCCTCCTCCATTGTAAGTGGCAGCCTTTTACCTTCCTTAGAGCTCCCTACAAGGCTCAGTGCGGAGCTTCACAGTGCTCAGAAGTCACCTGTGGAGTCTCACAAGGGTTGGCGTGAGCAGATCTTCACCTAGAAAACTAACTGATTATCAAGACGACAAAATTATCTAATAATAGTAAATCATTAATGTTAGAAGAGAGACCAACCAACTATACATAGAGACAGAAAGCCTTTAGGACACTGAAGGAGGAAAAAGAAAACCGCAGCTGAAATTCCTTATAGATAAGTACAAAATGCATACACAGAATGCTAAATTTTGACCCAGCTGTTAGAAAATGTTGGCATTACACTAGATAGGTCCATGAAATGCTCGGTAGCAGTCAAAGACAAGAACAGGTTGTAGTTATGAGGACAAGAACTGAGATCAAAGCAGCAAGAACTAAGTCACTGCAGGTGTACATCATGGTAGGAGCAAATCACAACTCCTGCCCTTATTGCTCCCAAACAATTTCCCACCTTAATATGAATAAACTGAAATTTGCAAAGGCATGGAGAAGACTGGAAGAGAAAATTAGAAATTTGTGGTTTTCACATGAAGGTCAAGCAAATGAGCTACAACTCGTTCCAAAAGAAATAAAGACTGAAGAGGACTATGATAGAGGCTTAATTAAATAATGGATTATATGGAGAGTCAGAACAAGGAAGGATTGCATTCTTGCCTAATAAGGATGTTAAGGGTCATCAAGTAAAATGAAAAAGTGCCAAATATGTAGAAGGAGGTTTTTTTTTTGTACCATGTGGTAAAGTTTGAAACTTGCTGCGAGATCAGCTTGTGTTAATTCAAATAGGAATTGTGTATTTCATGAGGGAGAAATCTACTGAAGGTTATTAAATACCATCCTTTCATCCAGGAACAAACAAAAATAAAAATTACAGGAGCAAGGGAGATTATTCTGGAAAGCTTTACTGTAGATTCACTCTGTTTTTCTGTAGGAGTGTTTGATTAGCTATTAATGAAGTAAAGATTAGGGACTAAGTGCAACATTGGTCTAACTCTGTAAGCTCTTCTCATATTCTTTCAATTTCTAAATCCCATAGAGTATCCCACAGTTGCCAAAATCAACCAGTAAAATAATTCTTCTGGCTTGCCACCCTGCTAAGTCACCTAAGTCATCCTGCCCTAAGGTGTCTGACATTTAAGCTGTAAAATCAATGTTTCTTTAAGTGCTCCTTCAGAGATCTGTTCTTTCTCCTCCCAATTTTTCCATCTGTTTATATTTTATGTTGTGTCTGAAGACCAAACTTTCATTGTTGATTACTTGGTTATATGGTGCATTTATATGGAAAGAAAAATCTTCAAACTGCTCTTGTCCCTGCTTTCACCTCAATTCTTCCCTCCTTTCTGATAGGAAAAATCTTGACTTTTTTTTCTGCCTCTTTTCTTTCAAAATGTCTTATTTTTTTTTTTTTTTCTCTCTCTCAAGACTTTTCTCAGATGATGTCATCTAATTTGTTAGTATTTCTTTCTATTTGTTAATATTTTTTTAAAGGCACAAAAAAAAAAAAAAAATCCATCAATATTTTCAGTTGGAAAGTGTATATTCACAGGGGTTTTTTTGACCCTGTTGCTCAATCTGTAAATTCACAGCAGCTAGGTGCAAATATTACCATCATAACTGACACTGACTTTTCTCTGTATTTTGAAGTCCAATGGAAAGGAAAAAATAGGCTCTGCCAAGTAAATATACTATGTATGAGTTATGGATATCCATGTAATAAATCCATATATTATTTCCCTTTGACCACGTCAACAGCTTGATGTCCTTTAACCTTTCTTCCCAGACTAATCACAATATTTCAAACCTTGGAAAAATACCAGTCAGTTGCCATTTAAAATAAGTTTTCCTGTTTGCAAATTTCTTCTTCATCTCTCAAATTTAATCCTTAAAAATTTCCTTCTATATTTGTCTTGGCTTGAGGCCATGAATAAGCCATATTCAGCCTGGGTCATTATTTTTTGTCTTCTGTATATAAAAATCTACAGAACTTTATTTTCTGAAAGTCATAGGAAAATAAATTTGACTTTATCTTTGGCTAAAATGTGATTTTTTTTTTCCTCTCAATAGGATACAAAATATAACTTATGGACCTAGAAACAAACTGAGATGCAAAATTGTTCCCACTGGAAAGTTATTTCTGCATTGAAAGTATTATTTTGCACTGAATATATATAGAAAAAAAATGTTTCAGAAATATTTCTGGGCTTTTGAAATGGCTTCGCCGAGAAGGGCAGAGAAGGGTGGTGTAAGAATGGGAAACTGGTGGAGAGGATAAACATCACCAGTCTCCAACCATTTAACAACATATCAGCTGATAGGCTAACAGAATACAAAAAGGAAGCAGATGATTGGGTTGCTTGGGCTGCCCAGTTTGTTTGCATTTTGAGTTATCCCCTCATCTCAACTCTGCTAGTGAAATGTTTTACACCCACAGCACCACTCTCACCCTCATGTGTCTCCTTTGTGTCTGACATGCATGGGCTCCCGTGTCTAATTTACTGTGTCATGCTGCAGGTGAGTTCAGTTGCAAGATCTCCAGAGTGGCTCAGGAATTAGGCAGGGATGCCCAGAACATGAAGACATTTTACTGGCGGGAAGCTGTTGCAGGATGTATCAAAGAGTACATGCTGGAAAACAAACCATTTCAGACCAACTGCTTAAAAAGGGTCTTCCAGCAAAAATAAGGGTCACAGTCCTGACTGTGCTACAGAATAAATTTCTGTTCTTGTAGGTATTGTTAAAAGGTCATGAGTGAGGTCAAGAATCATAATCATAGAATCTTAGAATGGCTTGGATTGTGAGGGACCTTTATGATCATCCAATTCCAACACTCTGCCATGGACAAAGACATCTTCTGCTAGACCAGGATGCTCAGAGTCCCATCCAGTCTGGCCTTCAAGGCGAGGACACAAGGACATCAAACTGGTTGTCTCCTTAAAAATATATCTATTTTTATATGTTTATTGGCACATTAATTTTAGACCAATAAACATATCTTCCCTCTTCTTCTTGATCTTTTTTCCCAGGTAAAATTCTAGGAACCAGAGGGAGGTTTAGATGGGATATCTGGGAAACTTACCAAGGGTAAGGTTAAAGGGTATATTCCAATGCTTCCCAAGCATTGGAAAGCGCTGCCCAGGGAAGTGGTGGAGTCACCACCCCTGGTGGTACTCAAAGGCTGTGTAGGTGTGGCACTTGGGGACATGGTTTAGTGGTGAACTTGACGGTGCTGGGTTAATGGTTGGACTTCACCTTAAAGAGCTTTTCCAACCTAAGTGATTCTATTATTCCATGATTCTTTAATTTTTGCTCCTGTTCTGCTTGTCTCTAATTAAACAATAACTCTTTGATTTAAATGCAATATTAGTTTTAAAGAAAGAAAAAATATAGATAATAAAGTAGACAATACTATATGTAAAAGTAAAATTACCTAGAGAGGCAGTGCATTTTTTGTATTTTTTTCCTGTATCTTTTCACTCAGACCACATTACATTCTCAAGAAGAGACAAAAAGTTCTACTCATGTTTAAAGGTGAAGTGCAGACAAGAAAGGATTAGTGATGTTCAACATTGAGTTCTGTCCTGAGTATATGAGATGCTTTTTAGTTCAGTGAGAAGGGTGTTTGTACATGAATTAGGACTCTGGAGTTCCAGATTATTAGATAATTATCAGAATATTAAAATGTAAGTGAAAGGGGGAAAGAAAGGTGTTTCACTGTCCTAGATAAGGAGATAATATATTCAGATTTTATTTTCAGCAGCCCCATCCATGCCCACTTTGCCTGGCTCCACTGAAAATCCAGGAAAGGGGAATAGATGCTGATTTATGGTAGTACAAGGAAATGTGAAGTTGAAGAGCACTCCAGGCCCACAGCTGGAGTTCAAGAAAGAGAAAGAAAACTCCTCCATGCTAGTCCATTCAGATAAACTTCATTGTGTAATTCATTGACTATTTAAGCCACTGAGTCACAGAGATATTCAGAAGAAAGGCCTTCACTGCATCAGTCATTAAAAGTATCTTGATTTCAAGTGGGATTTGAGTTACTGTCATCTCCAGAGCTCAACATTACAGAAGTTTTATACCCTATACATGGAGAGAAGAAAAAGCATTTAATGATAGAGCTGGAAATGTTGTCAGGTGATCAGTCAGGTAATGTCATCAGTCATGAGCTGGACTCAATCCTCCTAGTTGGTCCCTTCCAACTCAGAATATTGTGATCATGTAGTTCTCTAATGTCACCAGAGATCAGAGATCAGATTTGCAGAAGCTACTAAGTCTACCAGTAGTCCTAATTTGCAATAAATAAAGAGGACCTATGAAAGGATGTGATACTTTGTCCTCTTTGATATCAGTACAACGAACAAGAACTAAATTATATGTGTGGCTTGTGCATTGCTTTTGCAGATTATTGTGGAGGGAGCGTTGTGATATATCACATTTATTACATATAGAGGAGTTTGTTCCTCTGTATCCTCTTCATATGTCAGCCCAAGGAACTGCTTAGAACAGTTATGTTTTACAAAATGAATTTCAAAAGGTTGGGTCGCCATAAGGAAAGATGTCTCCTTTTCTCTACCATATCATTTTCTGCCCCAAATTACATGGAGAAGACAAAAGGGGTCTTATGAAATACTACATTTTTATAGGGTTTAGGTATTATAAAATAAAAGGTTAATTTTTTATGAAATGTGATTTTTATAAAAATATTTTTTAAAAATTAAAAAATTAGAAAATGTAAAAAAAAATCAGAAGGTGACTGAGAGATGGATAAACATACAATGTTCTTTAGAGAGATGGAAACTATGAAACTACCCTTAGATAAATCAAGAAACAAGAAATACTTATAATGATTATTTGTGATCATCATAATTGTTCTTACAAACATTTTATATTAAATGGATTTAGGTGTAACTAGGGTTATCAATACAGGAACAAATTATATGTGGCTCAAGAGTCCACTGGTTTTTCTGAAGAGTAGAAAGGAAATATTGAAAGTTTATCTCATGATGATGCTAGATTTTTCCATTTTTGTTGCCATTTCTCTTTACTCTTGAAGTTGTTATTCCAAAACTTACTGTAGGATTAGAATAAATTTTATTTGTTTTTAAATTATTTTTATGAGTCTTTTCTTTACTAAACTATGATGATTCCATAACTCATGACTTGTAATTTGCAACATTGGATGAAAAGCTGCATGCAATGATCATCTGACAGAGACCATTTATGTGTCAGGATTTAAAAATTACAAATCTTGTAATTCACTAACAACAACAAAGTAAGATAAGAACAAGACCAAAACAGGATGCTGTCATGGTACATAAAACCTATAGAAACTAAAGTGTGACACGCAGCACAATAATGCAAAATGTATTCTTCTGTAGAATTTATTCTTTTCCTTTCATTGCTCTCAATGGGTTTTGGCATAGAAAATTCTGCACTGCAGGGAAGAGAACATTTCTTTGCTAGGTAGACTTTTTCTTAAGAGAGACCATTTGCTGCTTCGTGCCTTGAAAAGCAAACCTTTAGGGACGGTAATACACATTGTGCACAAGAGAATGTATATAAAGATAAAAAAGGCACAAGAGTATTCCCCAGTGATGCAAATCCTCGTTTCTTAAGAATTACAGGTTGCCAGCACACAGCTACTGATCTGAGCCTTGACAGAAACAGAAATGTCAGAGACTTTGTGTAAGAACCCTCTCAGAGCCCTGAGACATCATTAACTGGACAGAAGGAAAGCCAGGTATATCTATGATCAAACTGGATGTTACAGGAAGCAAAGGCACTGTGATTTGCAGAGTGCATAATTCTGGGAGTGAACTTATTGCCACAAAATATTTGTCAGATATATTTATCTGGGTTCAAATGTGGCTGGTAAATTTACCACAGAAGAAAGGACTGTGAGCAGTTCAAGTCACACGCCATATCTTTGTGTGGAAATCCCCGTGCAACAATCACAGACCGAGACACCATTCTTGGGAAGCATTGTTGGCGTGATTACTGTTTTCCTACACACCTGCTGAGGCATCCGTTCCTGGGGATAAGATACCAGGCTACACAGACTTTCTTCTCCATGCACTGCATCCATCTTTTATATTCCTAACCCCAGGGTGAAAATGGAAATCAAAGGCTCACAATCAGAACAGAAAGAACTGAAAAATGTTGGGAAATTGAGTTATGTATCTGCACATCCATGTTTGTCATAATCCTCTGAGCTGCTGATTCAGTGCTGTTTCCAACAGCAATCCTACTAAGACAGCAGCTTGAATTGCCTTCTACATGTTTATGCTTCTTCCAGATCATTGGAGACAAAGCATCTGCAAAGAGAAATTATTCTGTTGATCACCTCGGTACATTGTAAAGAGGAGAAACACTTTTAACAACTGAGCTTGCCGTAAGAATGAATCGTCGTTGACAGATGATTATTATGTGCTGTAGATGAATTACTAACTGCTGCAAGATCTAAATACAAACCAGGCCACTGCTACAGACCGAGGGAGGATATTAGGATTTCTTCTTTGCACACAACACTCTGTATATCTGCCATATACCACTTGGTTTTACCTGTTACAACAGATCAAGCTAATGTCACAATGAGAAGATGCTTTTTTGAGACAAAACATTCTTGGGAAGATGAAGCTATAGGGAGAAAAACCACCAGCATCTCATAGGCTTAACATTTTTACATCAGGTAAAGATATTATTTAATAACATACTGGGTTGGAAAGTGAAGCAGCCTGAAGAAAAAGTTATGCAGAAAGTCAGCATAAAAAAACCCCCATAGAGTTCTATTATGGGAAAAGTTTTGTTTTGCTGTTTCAGCCTGGAGCTGAGCAACCCCCCGCCCTCCTTTTTCTTTTTATAGAAATAGTAAGGTTGAAAAAGACCTCTAAAAACTGAATCAAACCATTAACTCAGCATTGCCAGATACACCACTAAACCATGTCCATAAGCAGCACAGCTACAGGTTTTGTGAACACTCCCAGGAATGGTGATTCCACCATGTCCTTGGACAGCCTGTTACAATGCCTGCCCACCCTTTTGATGCCATTTATGAGGACTGGAATGGGATCAGTTGGAGACAGAGGATTGCTTCTCAGATTTGTAGATGAATACGCAGCATTAAATATTTAATCTGGTTTTTGTAAACCAATGATTCTATCTGATTCTGACAGCAGAGATGTGAATAAACCATACAACCACTCTGAAATCTGGGCAGAGGTCAGCAAGGTTGTGAGCCCTCAAGAAATCTCTTACCTTCCTTCACTCACAGGTATTTTCTTTCATGCCTCTGAAAAGATTGTCTAATAACCTGCTCCTAAAATTTAATCCTGTCAAGAAATTCTAAACAGCCCCACAATGAACACAAACCTCAACTCCTGATTCACTAAATACAGCAAAGTGCTTCGGTGACTCAGGCTCTAACTTGTATTGAGGTAGAGAACCCTAGAGGAAACCTGAAAGGACAAAGCAAAGGTGATGATCTTTCAATATCCATATAGAAGTTGAAGAATGTGTTCTGTTCAAGGAATGGAAGACAGAGAGATTAAAAGGTCTCTTAAAAAATGCAAAGGATAGCCATGAGTTGATCTTAATAACATACAAACGATAACCAAATTACATTTTGTCTCATTGGCAGTAACAGGGATGAGACTGGGCTGGCTTAAAATAACATGTCACTAGCAAGAAGGGCTAGAGAAGACCCCGGAGACCTGCCTTTTCAACTACCTGCAGGGTGGAAATCCACTCAGTTTAAGCACATACCAACCTAATACATGTATAATATTGAATGCACGTTCCCAGAAAATTCTGAAGTTTAGCAAACTGAATGCAGCCAATGATTTCTCTTTGCAAAGTGGAAAACCTTTTGGACAAGTATCTGCAGTGTTCCTTCAGCTTGAGGGTGAGCTGTAATACAACAGAAAGAACTCTCTGTATCTCTTGTTAGACAGACAAAAGGCCACATCAAACCCACCATCTGCCACCAAAGCTGTGTGGGTTTTCATAGATCTGAGCAGCCACAAACCTGCTGACACCTAAGGACTCAGGCCTGCTCTGAGAAATTACAGCAGACACAGGAACATCTTTATAACCTGGTCTAGATCCTGACCACTGATCTAGATGCAACCGTGTATATAAAATAATCGGAACGGTTTATGTTGGAAAGCACCATAAAGATCATCCAGTTCCAAGCCTCTGCCATGGGCAGGGACACCTTCCACCATCCCATGTTGCTGCAAGCCCCGTCCAACCTGGCCTTGGACACTTCCAGGGATGGAGCAGCCACAGCTTCTCTGGGCAACCTAAGGAAAGACATTTACAGTCATGCTAAAAAACGCATGGGCACTGATGACATCCTTCGTATGTCCTTCGGGGCTGCTTTGAGAGCTTCAGCGCGGGGCAGACGTCAGATGGCTGTGGGGACACCGCCCGATGGATGGGACAGCTGGGCACGGCTCCTGCCGGGCAGAGCTGCGGGGGGCGGCAGAGAGGGACCGCGGGGGTGTTCGGAGGAGGGGTGAAGGAAGAGTGCCTCTAGCTCGCGAGTCAGAGCTGAAACTCGAGCAAAAAGATCCCAGCTGAGAGCTTTTTATTTAGACACTGAGCTCAGAGACGAGGTAAAAGCAGAAACCACCTGTTTGCTAAGACAGAAAGGGCGTTTCCTCCCCGCACGGCGGGGACGCGGATCCCTCGATTCTTTCCCCTCGGGGGAGCACATTTCCCTGCCCGTNCGTCCCCATTCACTGACATGATGTCCCTGTGAGTGCTGCGGGGCTCTTGGCAGTGTGTGTGTGTCCCCGTGTCCGTGTGTGTGTCCGTGTGTGTCCCTGTGTCCGTGTGTGTGTCTGTGCGCCCCTGCCTTGCCCTGCCCTGCCCGCCCATCACCACCCCATCCCCGCCGGGCAGGAGCCGGGCTCCAGGTACCGCTTCGGGTGGTGTCTCTGCAGGTAAGGGGACATCGTTGTGTTTGCTAACCTGGCGCCCGGGGCACTGCAACTGAACGCAACCTCTGCTCTGAGTTTTTATTTTCATTTTTCCCTCCTGGCAGGGAGAAATATCAAATAGAGGACTAAGTTTTTTTTTTTTTTTTT
>VWZN01008170.1:307083-333973 GCA_013396955.1 Regulus satrapa | reverse complement strand
TTTTTTTTTTTTTTTTTTTAATGTAACCATGCAAACATGCAGGAACAGGATCTGCCTTTTAAAAAGGAAATATAGGGGGAACTGTGTTCCATTATTCTTAAGTTGGATTTGTTTCTTTCTTATTTACTTGACAATGTTTTTAGACCAAAGTCTGATAGGTGAGTTGGTCACCTGAATCAGATCTGGTAAACCATCAAATTAGGACTAGCAGATGCAGAAGACTTCACTGCAGGTCATAAAGTAGTGGCTGAGGGATGTGAGGGATTCTTCAATGCCTTCACTGAGGAAAGCCATTGACAGGAGGTTGACAGATGTCGAGATTGCACTCTAATTGCTGTTTTAAGGGTTGGTTCTCCTAAGATAAATACCTTGGGAGTTTGATGACCTTACACCTTCTTGTATTCTGTCTTTGTGTTTCTGCAGTTTCTATCAGTATGTGGGAATACATTGCCATGTTAAGAAGATGTTTTCTCCGCATTTATTATAAATGTGTGTCACCTTCTAACTGTAGCCTCTAAGCCTTCCTCTAAAGTGGCTAATTCACCAGTTCCTTCTCGTCTGAGTTTTTACA
Organism: Regulus satrapa; assembly: GCA_013396955.1. Classification (NCBI taxonomy): domain Eukaryota; kingdom Metazoa; phylum Chordata; class Aves; order Passeriformes; family Regulidae; genus Regulus; species Regulus satrapa. Next base: position 333,402 of record VWZN01008170.1, on the reverse strand, counting down.
TAGCTGAACTTCTTAAAAGAGTGTAGTGACTGCTGACACTTCACAGCATTAGCATGCACATGGTGCTGTGCCTGTTTGCTTGTATTTTGATTAAAACCTTAAAATAACATAGCCCATCTGTGCAGTGTGGACACTAATGGGATCATTCTCAGGCAGGTGCACCTGCAAAATGTATATGTGTTACTCAATGTGCTCAATTAGCAAGCAGAATTACTTTAGGTGCATGCTGGAATCTCCTTTTTCTCTTTGATGAATGACTGTTTAGACATTTTTGTCTGTTTTGGGGACATTCATATAGATACTAATTGATAAAATAATCGAGAGAAGTGTTGCCAAATATGTCAGCCAGGCAATTTAAAGGTTTATTCCACTTCAAAAGCTATAAGGTTTTTTTTTTTTTTTTTGTTTGTTTTTTGTTTTGTTTTTTTTTGTTTTTTTTTTTTGTTTGTTTGTTTTGTTTTATTTTGTCTTGTTTGTTTTTCTTAAAGAGTAGGCATTTAGTAGTTTTAACTAGAGTTTCAATCCTAACAACTATCATATAAATTTTCCATAAGGATGCTGCTATTCTGAATATACAAATACAATTGTCTGGACAGCTGAGATGGTGTCCTGAGTAACTTCCAGTTCAACATATCAAATACATGAAGATAAATTTTATATTAATGAAGTGTTTATAGAATATTATTGCAAAACAATCTCCTGAGTGTGTGTTGTAGATTCACTGTGCATCCTCAATAAGTGTGTTGTGTCTATGGCTTCTAGTAAGAGGCAGTGTTGGATGTTTTGGCATCCTTTCTGGTGAAATGAAGAGTCCAATTCTGAGCTTAGAAATGGGCAGCCCACCAACTGATGGATGTCATCTGGTTTTGTGAAGAATTACTGCAAGCAACTTGCAGAAAGGCAGTCCTCAACACATTGTAGAGCAAAGGGAGGAAACCTAGTGGTTTGAATTTCAAACCAGCAGTTGACAGTGCCTCTCTCTTCTGGGACCAGTTTGGAGCCAAATCTTGGTTCAGTTTAACAGAAAATAATATTCTATCTGATTTGAATGGTTGTCTCTTGAATTTGAGTGAGACCTGTGCCATGAATGAGTCTTTGGGTTGGAATAGCACATCTGATGGAGGACTCATTGCAGGGGAAGTGGCTGTCTGACTCATGTTCCTCTGACTCATGTTTCTACGGTGGAAGAAAACCTCCCCAGTGGGGACCTAACAGAGGAAGAATGAGGTTGGAAGGATTAGTTTTATTTTTTGGTCTGTGGGATGGTTTTCATGTGCTAAGAGACCCAGACAATGTGTGGGTGAGCATGTCTATAACACCTATACATATACATAAGTATTTTCTTACTTTTTGCATTTCATACAATTTTAAGGCAAACATCTTTGCTACATGCCAGAGCTAGCTTTTGATTCTGGAGATGATGATACTGAAAATAATAGACTAAAAGAACACTTTTGTTTCCAGCATGTGGTAACTTTCTTGCTAAAATATATTCCTGAAATTTGTTCCATAATTATCTTGGCTTCAAAGGATATTTCAATTTGTTGTACTGTAATGCTTTCTTCTAAAACTTGTTTTGATTAATCACTGCTGGGTGATCACAATTCTTCTGTTTAAAGATCATTCTTGAATTCTTCCTATTTCTCACAATGAGGATCAAAACCTTTAAGAAAAAACTTACATTTTATCAACATCTTGTCTGTACCAGCACACCTGAATGATACACAGGGGGTACTCGGTTATTTTAGCTCTTCTGGCAATGCCAAATTCTCAAGTTATTATTACGTGAACTTTAATTATATATTGTCTTTCATTACACTGAAATATCTCCTTCCAGGCTTCCCAACCTTATTTTCCATTGTAAAGAAATGTAGTGTTGCATTTTTGTCTTTAAAACTGCCTCTTTAAAGAAGACTGATTCCTGCAGGTCTTTCCCTGGCCAAGTGAGTCTAAAACAGGAATGTTGGGTCCGTACTGGGTGCTGGTGACTTTGTATTAGGCACTACCAGCTGTTAAAAAGATGTTTTGGAGTTTGAGAACTCATTTTGGGGAGGGAGGAAAAGGGAGACAGTATCTACAGAAATCACTGAACTGTAACTTAGGAACTGGGAATTTTTTTTTTTCTATTTAATTCTTGTAACATATGTAGGTACAGCAGGAAAAAGAGTAGGAAAATGCTTTTTTCTTTATTGGAAATTGGTCCTCTTTGGACACAAACTCATTCTCACAATTTTCTTCATCATTGCTTCATTTTGCTTCGTGTTTTCTTCCAGTTGCTGCTGGAATGATTGTTTAGTGATCTGGAAGTTTAGTGATCCCCTTCATCACATCAGGCTTCTGAAACTGGCAAGAGCAAAGGTTGTCTGAGATGATTGTCCCAGCTCTGTGAGTGGAGCCAAGCAGATGAATGTCTTCTGCAGAAAGAAACTTCTGCAAAGGGCTGTTGTGCTTTTGGGAGACTTGCTGGTCTTAAGTCTTGAAATTATCTGCTCCAAGCACACTTAGACTTGCATTCTCCTTTGCAAGCAAGTTGAAAACTTGTAAGTCAATAATTGTAGCATTTATTTTACAGTTTTTTATTTCAAATTTTGTTTAAAATATACTGCTAGGTTTTGGGGTTTTTTTTAAGTGGAGAGGAGATCTTAGTACTAATTTTCTTATAAATGGCTTATAAATGTCATAAGGGGTCAGAAAATTACAGGTAAAATCAAGGATTTTTACCTTAAAATTGCATCCCACTGATGTGTAGTCAGGAACCACAGATTGAGGATGTTGGCTTGGCAGCCTTTGGCAAGTCACTGAATCTGTAAACAGTCAGTTCTTCCAGCTGTATATAAGAGATAATATTAGAAGGAGATTTTACATGAATTGTGGCCTTAAGTTCCTAAAAATAATCCAAACAAATCAGAAGGTTGATGTAAGTTCAAAGCATCCTGATTTCTTATTAATTGAATAATATGTTCTCTTAAAATTGGCAAGATTTCTAGAATTTGAGTGGTGAAGGGAAACTACCTGGAGCTGATTTTTTGAAAGGTATAGAATCAGAGAATAATAGAACTGTTCAGCTCGGAAAAGACCCCTAAGGCCATTAACCCATCACAGTGATGTCTACCCCTAAACCCTCTCCCCAAGTACCACTTGCGTTTTAAGTACCTGCAGGAATGGTGACTCCTCAGCTTCCCTGGGCAGCCTCTTCCAATGCTGGACAATCTTTTCAGTGAAGAAATTCTTCAAAACCTCCAATCTAAGCCTCCCCTGGTGCAACTTGGGGCCACTTGCTCTTATCCCATCCCTCTTACCTGACAGAAGAAACCAGCCTTCCCACAGGTCTTCTATTCAGAGATAATAATGAAACACCAAGACCCCTACAGCCCTTATTTTCTATCTCAGAACTTTTCCTTTATGTGAACTCCTTTGCCCTTGCAGGCTGCCATGGGGGTTGTGATCAGCAATTGCAAACCCAGGGCTGGGAATCACAGCCGAGGAGCTGGGGATGAGGAATGGGAGGAGCATGCCCTGATTTCTTCTCCTTCCTTTACTCCTGATGTTCAGTTCCATCAACTAGGCTGAAAAAAAATCACGTGAATGTGAGCTACAAAACAGGAAGGATAGCTCTGCTTGTGGGACAAGTAGCTCATTCTTTTCTAGTCTGCATATGAGGGTGGGAGGGGACTGATAATATTTATTTTTCAGCATCACTAAAAGGTCAATTGAACAGCTTCTTCTTCACCTAAGAAAGAAAAAGTATGCACACATTATATTGCCCTGAGAAAACTGTTTCAGTATTGGCAGTAGGTGGGTACATCACCTGCCAGAGACCTGTGTTATAGCTTAGAGATTTAATCTGGAGTGGGGGAGAAAAGAAACCCCCCCCTCTCTCTAATAACCATTACTGATATACAACAGATATGTTGCTTGGTGGACAATTAATTTCACAAATCAGATTATGCAAGCAGTGAGATATCTTTTGATTCCTTATGCTGCTAGCTGCAACCTTAAAGTTTGTTCAGGAGATCAAAGTAGGTTGAGTTGCTATTCTTCATTACACTGAGGTTTTCATGGCAAATACCTGCTATATTTGTGTACACAAGCAAGGGTGTTGCATTTAGAAGGCTTCTTTCTATAAAGCAGAATAAATTCTCTCTAAAAACTTTATATTTCTTTCCCAGTATGGAGGAAATGTAGCAGTAAAGACAGACCCATGAGGTGTGGCACTCACTTGTGAGCTCTTGCTCTACAAAAAAAGCAAAGCAGCCTGTCCTGGGAGCCCACTGAGGAGTCAAAAATCCCACCCCAGGGTGTGTGGGGCTGCAGAGTTGGCCAAATTGTGCCAAGCCTGGACCTGATCTGATTGTGTGTCACAAAGCTTCTCCAAGCTGTGTTAGCCTTGGTTATTCATTAGGAATGAATGAAACTGAGTTATGGGTCATGTTTTGCAAGTGCTGTCAGTCCTGATTATGCAGTGGTGTAGGTTTTCTCTGCTCAGGGAGTGCTGTTATCACAGAGCTCATCTACTATGCAGTAGATGTAAGTTATCCTTCTCCAGCTCATCAGAATCTATTTACTTTGCATTGATTCAGTTCCTTAGAAATTAATCTTTGATTCTTTGCAGAACAGAAGGATCCCTTGAGTTTGGTTTAAGCAACTTGATTTGATTATTGTTATGTCCTGAATATTGATTCTTAAGTGATTTTAATAAGAGATGTCAAAACTGCCATATTTCACTTTATATTTGAGGGCAAACTTAAACCATTGACAGATTTAAATATTTTTGGACAGATGGACTTTGTTTTAAGCTTAGCTAACACTTGGTTTTGATTTGATTATTTGTTGCCCTAGTGCAGTTTTTTCAGTGCTTAACCATGTTGAAGTACATGCCCATTGTCAGCACCCAGGTTTATCCTTCCAGAGCAATCTGGTTAACACTGATTACCATAGGAAGAATTGTTCTGCATATTGATTGCAAAGATTTTCTTTGAGCTGTAAAGTTTAGAGGTACTGGGGGACCTCTGCTGTATCCATGCTTAGTGTAAAACTAATTACCTCTTATATAATAGAACTTCACTAATTCCAATTTCAGCAGCAGATAAAGGCTACAAATAATCTGCATGGATTGTCTTGATTGCCAATGCAGTTCTTAGTAATGAAACAACAGCTGGTACCTATTTTACAGCACTTTTGTACTGGGCAGTCCTGAAAACCTTTAGCTTTTTTAGTGGCAAGACTGGTTTGCCTCACAGTAAGTTAAATACCTTAATGATTCTATAGAGAAAGGAACACATGGTTTTCAGTACATTGCAATGCTTGAGAAAAAAATGTTTTTCATTGCTTATCTTTGCAAAATATACCAGAAGATCTGCACCAAACCCACTGACTAGGTCTAGACAGGGCAGTCAGGCACAGAGGTATTAAATTCTGACTGGGAAATTAATTCAGCACTGGCCAAGAGGCAGCAAAGCATAGCTCTTCTGTAGGACTTGGAACTCTTCTGTTCTTGTGTGAGCATTAACAAAGCTCAGGTCTGCCTCATTTCCATGATCTGCAGCAGAACAGCCCAGGGTGCTCAGTGTGAACACAGGACCTGATGGTGTAGCTCTGCAGTGGATGGTGACTTCATGTTCCTGCAGCAAGAAAAAGAAAAAAACCCATTCCTTTTGTAAAGGACAGAGCTCTAACATTGATAATAAATCTGTTCAGCTACCCTGGGAGCCTGGGGCAGGAGTGAGCTGCTCATTCCTTACAGATGGGTTGACAATCCTTGTTGAAGTCTGATATTTCATAAGCCCCCTTGAGTTGTTTCAAGGCAATTTCCCTTGTCCTGCTTCGCTGTTTAGTTATGGTACCATCTCTAGAGTGTTTCTGAGAGTGATTTTTATGTTTTCTGGAGGCTTTTCTTAATTATATGGATAAGTACTTTTATGATTGATCCCCAAAATTAAAACAGTTTACAACTGTGCTTATATTATCTTCTTTCTTTGCCATCCCTAGGGTTTATTATTGAGTACAGTTTCTGTTAAGTTTGTACTCAGACTATTTGCAAATACTTGACTACTTTTTTCTTCTTTTAAATTTGCTGTTCTGCCTTTATTTATTTTTATTGCTGCCTTTGATTTTTTTTTCTCCTTTTCATTAGATATTTCTACTTTCTTCACTTAGCATCCTTTTCACTTCCTTTAGCAGCTGTTCCCAGACTATGGGCCATGACCCCAGGCAGGCTGTGGCAGTCATGAGTGGGCTACAAAATTAAGTTGCTAATTTTGGATGTGGTGACACAGAGAAGTCAAAGAGCTGTTGGTTTCCTTCAGCAGTTTTTTGAGCTAAGACTGATAACATGTAGGAAAAAAGATAAAGCATCAAGTACCCTTATACCAGATTGCCCGGGTATGATAAACAACTTAAACCTACTTACTCTTGCTTCAGTTTTTCCTAATTTCCATGTCTATGGTTCTGCTCCCTGTGTCTCTCCCAGAGAGTGTTTTTGATGGCAATAACCTCTAAGGCAGGTCCTCCCCAGCCAAGGAAGCCACAGAGTGTGTCCTGAGTTTTGGGCAGTTATGGGAAGTGTGTCCCCCCTAGTTGAGCTGCTGGCAGTTTTGTCGGTCTTCAGGACTCAGAAGAAAAAAAACCCAAACAAACACCACTACCAACAAAAAAACCCCAAAAACCCCCAACAAAACAAACAAACACCCCCACCCCAAACCTAAAACAAAACAGATCAAGAAAAATCCCACCAGAAATAAGCAGGAATAATTCCGGTTTAACCAGTGTCAGTTTTTCCCTTAGCTCTTTGTACTTCCCTTCATTAATGACTTGCAGATGGCAATAATATCATGGGCTCCATTCCCTTTAATAATTGCAATGGCTGATAGTATGGATGGACATAACATGGGACAAAAGGCTGTGCCACTGGCTTGCGTGGCATTTAACCTCTCTTGGGTCTGTCTGCTTCAAGCAGAGAAGCTGAGCATGTGGAGATGGGCCTTTCCTGCCCAAGATATCATGCTGTGTCATCTCACCCAGTTTTAGATGTTTTCTGTTGGTCCCCACTTTCATCCAGACATCTCTTGGTGCCTTAAAAATGGTGGAAAAAACGCAAAGTTTCTCAGGGTAATTTGTCTGACCTGTTTAAAATAAATTACTCCCTAGAAGTGTCTGTTTATCTTTATGGATTATAGAGGGCTGGCAGGTGGTTTACTGAGATAGAGACAACTACACCATAAATCTCCATGTTTGGTCAGATGAAACCTCCTCATTTCAATAAGGCACAGCAGAGTCTTGGCAGGACTTGTTCCCTGCAGCAGCCTGAAGAGGCCATAGCTGCTGCCCCAATATCAGTGGCATATCTGTCAATAAATTGAAAAGTTTGTATTGATTAAAAAAGCAATTTGGGTGAGCAGGAGGGTCTGGAATAGCTGTAGAGGGGTGATGTGACTATTTTAGCCCAGGAATCAGGTTTAGGATCTTTCAGGATATGCATGATGTGACAGTGGTGTCATAATAGCTGAGTGTCAGAAACATGCAAAAATGATACAGGGAGCATCAGGCTGTTGGACTGCACAATATCTTCAAAAAACCTCTTCTGTCTCTTGTTCAGGGCTCATGGAGGCGGAGGGATTACCCTAGTTTTTGGGGAATACCAGCCTTTGGGTTGACAGAGTGCAATAAGACAATTCTGACATGAAGCCAGTGTTTCGCCTGTATTGAAATCCAAATAATTGCTGGAACATGGCAGGCAACAATTTCCTGTGAAACAGACACTTGCATAAATTATCATTTCACTTATTCCTGTTACAAATAGGACAAGGTTTGTTAATCCTGATTCGTCATTAAGAAGCTCACAAAGCATGGATTTTTTCTTTTGTCAGTCCTATGCTGTCTGCAAAAACTTGGCCTTTATCTACTTGAGTGTCTCAATTAAAAATTGGCCTTTATCTATGGAGTCTCTCAATTAAATAGCAGTATTATGAATACTCTTGATTCATGCCTAGGTGGGAGGATCTGTGCCATTGTGCAAACAGCTTTTCTGCCTCATTACCAGCTCTTCTTGTTTGGCTAACTTGTTTGCCCGATCGGATGATAAGTGCTTATCCCTTCTCTGTTCTCTGACATGATGCTGAATCGAATGGCTGCAAAGCTCATAGGAGAGTTTTTCTCCTTCAATACCATCAGGAAGAATGGGAGATTTGAGGCGGCTATTAGGCCCTTTGGACCTTTAGTGCTGTATCCTCATGGGATTAGTGAAATCCTATCTATTACAAAGTAAATATTTCCACATATATCAAGGGGATCAAGTCTTGTAAAGAGGGCACCCCCTGATCCTGTCTCTGCTGAGATAATGTGGGACAGGAAGGCCTTGCTTTTGGTGCAAGACTTGGACAGCTGAACTGAGCTTAATTCTGGTTCTGTCACAGCATTTTTTTTTTATACAAAATAAACCACAAAAATCATAGAAGGGTTTGGGTTGGAGGGAGCCTCTAATATCATCTTGTTCCCACCCCCTACCATGGGCAGGAATGCCTTCCACTAGTCCAGGTTGCTCCGAACTCCATACAGTCTATCCTTGTGCACTTCCAGGGATGGGACATCCATAACTTCTTCATCTGAAATCCACCCAAGTCTCCATTCCCATCTAAAAATGTCAATTTAAAGGTGACACATGAAGAGTCTTGTTTTAAACCTATGTCTCACCACCTGCCTACATTTTTTATTCATTGCTCAACTCTCCTTTCTTCATGAAAAGCTCCCTCTTGGTATCTTCTCTCATTTCTTGGGAGACAAGACAGTGGTAGGAGCAGAACCCAAACTCCTGAGTAGTGGGCAAATGACTGAGAGGGTCTTGTAGGTTTTACATCAAATCCCTGCTGTCCTGAAGGGTTTAAAAGCAGGTCAGTGATCAGCATTTCATGCTTCTGAAATTGCTGCTGTTTCAAGTGTGTCACCTGCAGTGAAGAGCAGAGTCTTCTTCTTAAGAACTGAATGATTATTGGGTTAATAATAATCTAAACCACCAAATTCACATCTAAGCAGCATTTTCACAAGTGCTAAGACTTGTGAAATCTTTTGTTTTAAAGGAGATGTTTCTTTTTATCTTATGATTTAGCAAAAAAAACAAACTTGTGGCCTTCTTGGAGAAGTCAGACTGAATCAAATAACACTCTGAATTTCACCCCCTGGAACACAAAGTCACAGAAAGTGAAAAGCAAAAAAATACAGAAGGAACTTGTAAAGTGTTAGATACCAGGGAAAATTTTCAAACGTCGGTGCAATTATTTTCTAGGAAAAAGGAGAAATATGGTATGCATTTCTTATTAAATTAAAAAAAAAAAAAAAAGTCCGATACCTAAAGGAGAGCAAAAACTTATATCTTCCATCAGTGGTCACAGAATATCTGAGCTGGAAGGGACCCACAAGGATCATCAAGCGCAGCTCTCAAGTGAATGGCCCACACAGGAATCGAACCCACAACCTTGGTGCTGTCAGCACCAGGCTCTGGCCGGCAGAGCTCATCTCAGAATAATTTCAAATGCTGCTATCTGGTCGATAAAGAAATAAATGCTGAAAGTACTGGAGAATGCGGGCACCAATCCCTCTGCCTCCTCTGTGCCAAGTGAGTGCTCCACCAATTTGAGTGAATTTCCCACCAGTGGTGCCACTCCAGTGAGAGTTTCAAGATACAGCACTGAAAATACAGATCCTTTTGGTGGCCATGCACAAAACAGAGCAGGCATGTCTAGTTCAGTGCCTGCACCTGTGCTGCAGGGTCCCAAATTTCAAATGTTTACTGAGAAAATTTGTTGATGAAAATAAGTAGTTTTCTCTACAGGTCCATATTCAGGGATTGCTCAGGGATTACTATATATTCAACTCTATATTTAAGGTTCAAAAATTCTTTTGCTAAGGTCCTTCATTTTATCACCTGAATTTGGGGAAAGGCCTCTGACCTTGTTCACACTTTTCTCTGACAGCAGAAATCAGTTCTTTTGGATTTGTTTAAACAATCTGCAAGCAGAATGGGAACTAGTGATAAAAAATTAATGTAATCTTTCCCAGAGGTTTAATGCTTCTTGGATTAAATCCATGAAGCCTAAGAAGAATTCTGTCACTAGCAATTATTTTCTCTGATTTAAGGTTTCATCAGTGTCTTGGATGTTATATAGACTTAAGTGGAAAATGACTCCCAATTTATTGATGCTCTTATTGTGTTGTCTGTATTTAGGAGCAGATTCTGTCATTCCAACAAACAATTATAGGGTACTTTAATCTGTTAAGAAATGTGCTGGGAGACCAGTGGGATTGCCTAAACATTGATCCTTTTGTGAGCTGTGCTCCTAAATCAGAGTTAACAAAGACTAAATCACATATCTCAGGGCATGAAATTTAAAAAAGACTATTGTCTATGTTGGCTTCCACTGATTTGGTGACTTCAGATGGCATGCTTGAGCTATTAAAAATGCATATTTTTAAAAACTCATAACTTAAAATCCATATATATTTTAATGCTTTCAATAATTGTCAAAACCTGTAGCTTTAAAAGTATTAATTTTTAACAGTTATTTTTAATAACAATTGTTATTAACAATTATTAATAATTGCTTGTTGTTAAAATTATTAATAGTTTTTTAAAAATGTATTTGACAATATTTTGAGAAAATAATGCCCTCAGACTGCTCTCTGTGGCAAACCAGGTGAGCTGGAACATTTCTGGCCATATCCTTCCTAGGTAATTTCATTGGGAAATACCTGAAATCACAGATTAGAACCCTCTGATCTGTGAGTGCCAGGCCGCAATGCGAATGCAGTGCAAACACCAGTGAATCCCCACAAGTGCTGATCCTGGGACCAGGACAGGCTCTGGTGGCTCTGCCAGCAGAGGAAAGGGGTGCTAAGCAGTGCCCATGTGCTCCCCTGGGCCAGCTGAGGAGCTGAGGGCAGCAATCATGGGAAGCACCACAGCTGGGGTAGCCCTTCCTTACCATCCTTCTCTTCTGCATTTGTGGTGGCTCTGAGGCTACTTTGGTCCCTGGGAGGGGTAGAGAAGTTCCCAAGTTCTGCCCACATCCTGCCCGTCCCTGCCTGTTTACTTGCAGAGCTGGAGCCTGCAGGAAAAGCATTCCTAAAGGCAATCCTCTGCTGCAGGACAGAACTCAGCAATAAGGTAGGTCTTATCGTGCCCCAGACACATGTGGAAAATACTTTTCCCTCCTCTCATTCTTTTCCTAAAATCGGAAATGGGATGATACAATCCATTCCTAGATTAAATCTCTGAATTTCCCCTAGAAATGTTCCCTTTGCTGTGAGATTCACACTATGTAAAGGCAATACTCCTATTTATAACTTGTGGCTGAAGAGAAGTCTCTCATTAAGAAGAACCATCTTAGAGTAACTGTTGAATGGATTTCAGTGCTTTGGTACATTTACTTTAAGAGCTTATCCTCTGCAGAAAGGTGGGCCAGCCTAAGCATTGGGGTCTGTCTGGCTTTATTCCTACTTTGCACTTGCGTATGTCCCTTGGAGTTTGGATTTTTTTTTTTTTTTTAATTTTTAAATTATGTTTGTTTGGTTGGTTTTTTTTGTAGTTGTTGGTTTTGTTATAATTTTTTATTTTTGATTTACACTAATAGAGTTGCAGCTGCACATCAGAATGGAGCCAGGCTCTGAGATATGAGAGATTTGCCACGACAAAAAAATAATTGGTTCCTGCAATTTGGAATCTGATGAAACTGAAGTGTGTTAAGGTTGAATACTTAGCTTGCTCTTGCATGATCTTTCCAATAACTCATGTTCCTTTGAAGTCACTTCATTTTCCTGAATTTCCTGAGTTTGAGTTGCTGCCAGTGAAACTGAAACCTCCTGGTGTAATTTGTAGGCAGGAATCATAAAGCTGACACTCTTGCATGTTGGTATGTGGGGAAAAAAAGCTTTTTGCCCCTAGGATGTTATTTGGAACAAGATGACAACTTGTGAATATTTTCCAGGTATCATAATTCTTTAATATATTGGAATGTTGAATAATAACAGTGATAACATCACAGCAATGTGTGACAGTGTTTCTGTTGCCCTGAATTGCAACTCTGTTCTTGCCTATAGTGAACATCACAAGTTTTAATGCTGAAACTTTTATTATAGATTTAAATACTGTTTAGGTCTTTTAACACATTGAACCTTTCAAGGACTTTACTCATGAAGTGCACAAAACCAGGAAAAACTGTGGTCTTATGGGTATACAGTGGCATTCCTGTGGATATAACTGAATACTTTAGAAAAGTAATAGACTGGCTTTTATGAATAGCATCCCAAAGCAAATCTTATGGAAAAATAATCTAACAGTCTATGAAAGATTTATTTGTGCATTGTGTTTTGTTTTCCATGGTAAACTTTTCATAAATAGTGTAGTTACAGGCAAGGTAGACAAGCTGCTTCATGTGAATAAATGAATCAATACATCAAACTAACACAGTGGTGTGGAAAAGCAAGAAGTGGCCTATTGTCAGTGAGAAGAGACTTCGGGGTGTGAGGTAGGATATGCTTTTCAATTTGCTGCAATAAACATTTTTCCAAAGACTTCAGAAGTGGAAGTTCAATATAAAGACTGAAGACCTGCATTATGCTCTCAATCTTTTGTTTCTTACACCTCAGAGGGAAATAAAATTCTGCCTTCTCAAAGGGGAAGCCAAATGTGAGGCGATAGTGCTGTTCTCTCTCAGACTTGAGAGTCAAAGCTATGGTTCACATGGATGGGAGCACAAGAGAGAAGACTTAAACCCACACCAGTGGGCACAGAGGGTTGATTGTAGTACAGAGAACCAGCAGTGCTCTCATCTGTCTCACACAGACATTTCAAAGGTGGGGAAATCCCTTTCAACAGGTAAATGTCAAACCTGGATGTTATTCTTTATAGTGCCAATTGTACAGAGAAGACTGTACCACGGAAAGGCATCATTTATGTGAGATGAATTAAGGACAGTGGCTCTCCAAAGCTTTCTTACCTATGTAATGTTGAAGTTTTGTACCTTTACAGCACTTGGCTAAGTGAGCAAATGCAACAAGACCAAAATTCCCATACAGCAAACCATAGAATACCAGAGTGGTTTGGGTTGAAGGAGACCTTCAAGATTCTCTATTTTCCATCCCCTGCGATAGGCAGGGACACTTTCCACTAGACCAGGTTGCTCACAGCCCCATCCAAGCTGGACCACTTCCAGAGATGGGGCAGCCACGGCTTCTCTGGGCAACCTGTGCCAGGGCCTCATCGCCCTCCCCGAGAAGAATTTTTTCCTAATATCTGATCTAAACCTACCCTCCTTCAGCATAAAGACATACCCCCTTGTCCTCTCATTGCATGCCTTTGTAAAAAATTTATCTCTCCGGACCTAACAAATTAGAGTTCTTATAGATTATTTCCTTTCCCCTCCCCTTTATAGTGTTTTGGGGCATACACCAGTTATTGCTCCCAGTGTAATTCTCTTGGAAGTCCGATTTGCCTGAGAGATGTAAGTATTTGTGCTGGCATGGCATTTCACTGGAAATGAAAGCCACAGTTCAGCAGTTTAGATTTAAGCCTGCTGAATTTTTGAAAGAAAATTCCTTCCCTGAATTTGGAAGTAACCCCAGCAACCCACATGCCATGCATGCCAAGTGGAAGAGGGGATGTGGAAGCTGAATGGGGAGCAGAAGTGCATCAAAAAGCCTGGAAGTTGGATATGTAGATAAAGGCTGAAAAACATACTTTCATATGTAGCTTTAAAAAGTGTTTACCAGTAAAGATACAGTGAATGCAGTTGCTATAGCTACCAGCCAGGTTTTTTGCAGAACTTCCTGAGGTTGCTGTATAGTTGCACAAAAGTTTTTCTCAGTTTGAGGATTTTCTGTCACCTTGTATTTAGTTTTTCTCCATTTAACCAGGCACTGTTAAGCACCAGCTGTATTTTCAGTTTCTGTGCAAAGCAGAAGAAGGCAAGGAGCTTGAAAATTTTTATCTTCTTTTCCTCTTTATTGTGCAAAGGAAACATTGTTGATGTAGCTGAGCTAATGTGTTATTTAATTTCTTACTTATTTCTCTGTTTGGGATTATTTTTAGGCCAAGAGATAGCTAATAGTGTTGTGTGCTTTCGTGTTTACCTTAGGATAAAAAAAAACCAAAAAACCATTATTAACTATCATTGTTCTACACTCTAGAAGTCAGGGAAAGGTTTCAGATTAAAACATGGTGCTGCAAACAGAAGAAGAATACCTTCATTTTAGAGATCAAGTGCATCAGATGATGGTAGCTGAGCACTCAAACAGCTTTCCAGTCCTAGTGAGGGAATGTTCTGTCTCATAAATCAGGACCAATAGTTCTATAGATCAGGGAAATAAAGTACTGCAGGTTTGAACAAGGTATAGATGATATACTGGAATAGATAATAATTTTGAATTTATGTTGGCCAGGAGGTTAGACTACATGTTATTGTCTTTTTCAGCTGTACTAATCTATAAATAAGTGCTGATCTCTGAATATGTTGACATGACTATGACAAACTTGCACACATCAAATTAGATCTCTTATGTATCTAAGGGAAACAAGCTATAACACCTGTTTTATCTCTTAAAGAACAGGCTTTTAGTCTTGCTAACAAAGACAAAACAGCAAAACAAGCACAATCACTTTTTTTTTTTTTCTTTTTTTCTTTTTTTGGCAAGAGATAGATTAGACCAGTTAATTCTTCAGACAACAACTGTGTTAGAGATATTTTCTTTTATGAGTATGATGTCAGTTCATGTGCATGTCTGCCAATGACAGTGTATTAGTACTTTGGTATTTTCCTTGGCACCAAAAAAAAAAAAAAAAAGAAAGCAGAGTACCTTCTTGCTCCCGAGTGAAGAAAGAAGTCTAGTGCCAAAAAGATGTAGAAAGGCCAAAGTGCTCAGGGCCTTTTTGTACCCTTATTTTTCTTGTGAGGGCTCCTGGGCCTGCCTTTAGTCAGTGAGAGAAGAGCATCACCTGCTGGCATTTGGGTCAGTAGAGCTCAGGGCTGGCTTCATCCAATCCAATCCAATTCATGGACAGAGAAAGCTCAGAGTGAAGTTCAACCCTTTAGGCAATCCAGGAGTGCCCCATAGTTTTGGTTCCCATATTTGTGATAATTTACCCAGAAACTAGACTAAACTCTGCACAGGATGTTGTTATGCTGTCCCTGTGGAAACTACTGTTAAAGTTCAAAAAGAGCATTGCTTTTCCTAGCTCCATTTTGGTTCTTCTTCCCAAACCCACTTTTCTTTGACAATTTCATCATTCAGGAAGTGGGATCTGTTTAGAAGTCAAGATGTGCTTCTTCTGTTCAACATTAGGCAAAGGCTTTGCACTCAAGTCTATTCGTCCTCTGCCTCTGAACTTGATAAAGTTGCCTATCATTACCTTTATCATCTTTAGCTGTTGCTGCTTTTGGCTGAATTCCTTATATCACCTTGACCAGACAGACATCTTCTGAAATATTGGTATCTGTTGGGACACCAATATCTAAATCTTTGCTCTTTGGCTAAGCTTCTTTTTTTTGTGTCTGGGGAAAATAAGGGCTTCTTGTGAGTAGTTAATTTATTTTACTCTTCCTCATGAGAAGGAGATAAAATCAATCTGAGTATGGATTTTTTCTCTTTTTGGTTTTTTTTCTTTCTTTTTTATTCTTTTTTCTTCCGCTCTATGAACTTGAAAGGAGTTTAGTATAAAACCACATAAAATGTTAGTTAGACTTCTACAGCCTAAACTTACATGAGATAAATTCCAGCCAGAGCTCTGCTATGTCTTAAGAAAAAGACTATAGTGAGAGACTATTTGAAACTAAGCTTTATAGTCCAGGAAGGCACAGATTTAATTTAAGTTCTAGCACTGCTGTCTAAGTAGTTATCACTTTTCCATTTCTACAGCTTTTTCATGTCCTTTCTCCCCCACAAAATTTTCTAATTTTGCTTAAACTATTATTTTCCTGAAAACACTCTATGTCCTTATCCATTTCAAAATATCCTCTCCCCAACTATGAAATAAAATCTTTGATACCTATATTATCAATGCAATAGTGCTCTCTTATTTAAGGTAAAAAATCAAGGTATTGCATATGAAGAGGGAGGGAAAAGGGTATGAAGTAATTTTTGGAGTTTCAGGTCTCTTCTGAGACAGTTTGAGGCACTTCCTCCTACAGTTAATTGTGAAAATTTTAAATGTGAAGAAATTATAATGTTAGGAAGATCTGAGTGTGATGTTGTTTCATGTTTCATTCATGTGATCTGTAAATTCCTTTTTTTTTTCTTCTATCATGGCCCATTCCCTTTTTGCTTTCTCTATTTCCACTGCTGTTTCTGAAACGTGCATGAAGAATGAAAAGGAAGGAAGCAGAATTGAGAGGATGGGACAGGATGAGGGCTGGAATGGCCCCAAACTCTTCCAGCCAACATCAGAATTTTTGATCTGACACCCCTTGCCATAAGCACAGACAGGCAGACCCAGCAGTGGTTCAGGGGTAAGCTGCACATCTCTTGTCAGTTCCTAAGTGACAGCCCTCCTTCCTCTGTCAGCTGCCGGCATAAGAGCTGTGTGTGGGCTGTAGAGCACAAGGTTTTGTATCTTATGCTTTCTGTATGAGTGACAGTGGTGAAGTGCGCCCTTCCTGTTAGAAAAGAGGGATGATTTACATGCTTTCTCCAGCTACATCTTTTCCTGTTTAATTTACAGCTGTCAGACCCTTATTTGCTATATTTCTCTTCAGCGTCTTCAGATCATCTTCTGTTTTCACAGAATCATAAAATGGTTTGGGTTGGAGGGGACCTTCAATGTCACCTAGTTCTCACCTCCCAGCCATGGGCAGGGATACCTTCCACTAGATCAGGTTGCTCCAAGCCACATCCAACCTGGCCTGGAACACTTCCAGGGATAGGATATCCATACCTTCTCTGAGCAACCTGTGTCACTGCCTCACCACTTTCAAAGTAAGGAATTTCTCTCTAATATCCAATCTAAACCTGCCCTCTCTCAGCTTAAAGCTATTGTTCTCTGTCCTATCACTACATTATCCTTGACAAAAGCACCCTTCAGCTCTCTGGGTACTGGAAGGCTTCCTAGTCTTTCTAGAGCCTTCTCTTTTCCAGGCTGAACAATTCCAATTATCTCAGCTTTCCTCACAGGAGAGGTTCTCCATCTTCTAATCCTCTTCATGGTCTCCTATGAATTCACTCCTACAGGTCATCATCCTTCCAGTGTTTCTCTAAGTGGGGTCTCATGAGAGTGGAGTAGAGGATCAGAATCCCCTCCCGTGGCCTGCTGGCCGCTCTGGTTTTGATGCAGGTCAGGATATGGCTGAATTTTTGGGCTGAAAGTGCACATTGCTGTCTCATCCCCATCTTCTTATCCATCAGCACCCTTAATTCTTTCTTGGCAGGGCTGCTCTTGATCCATTTATCTCATCTTATTTATTTTTCCATCTTACAGCCCTGGAGGCGGAAATGACAATAAAAGTGACAAGGCAGAATTTTACTGCAGGTCTCCTGCCACTGGGATCACAGTACAATCAGGGAAGGATTCACAGTCAGTGATTTCCTGCATATCACATTCAGAAATGGAGAGCGGTAAAGTCTGGTTTTCTTCTCAGTCTTGAACTTAGGATCTCTGACTTGATAAACTCTGCTTCTGCTTGACTCCCCTGTGTTCTCCTAACCTGCCTGTCCCTTGCTGATGGTGGCCACAGTGGTGAGATGTCGAAGATCCAACTTGTATTCTCTCAAAACTGTCCTGCACTGAGGCTATGTGCATTATTTCTCTCATTTTATAAGAGTCTGTGTTTATGGTGAAGACATTCACAATGCAGAATTTTGTGGTCAGAGGAGATGATCCTGCTTCCTTTAAGCCCTGCTCCTTTCATGGGAAAGAGAAACCTTTCAGGTCAGAGCCAAAAAGAGACTAGAGGCCATCACTTCCAAGATTTTCAGCCTTAAATTTTCCACACAACCTCCCCACTCTGCAGACACCTAAGCTGGGTAAGGTGTCTAACCTTAGGGTTCTGCTATTAGGGCTTCTAAGATTTGCCTCTGCCTTAAATGATTTGAGTTATACAATTATGAGAAATTAAGTTGCAATCCTACATGAGTTCCAGTGCCACCTTTATTTCGGGTCAGTTCTCAAAATGCAATGTCAACTAACTGTGAATTGCTTTCTACCCTGGGGCCATGCTGCAGCAAGGAGATAAAGACTCGCCTGTTTCTAGAATACCTGGCAAGAAGGGGTTCCTTGCAAGCTGCCTATATCTGTTCAATTGTCCTTTTTCACTCTGGTGTTTTAAAATGGCCATGCTTGTTGTCAGTGAAGAGCATGGAGATTCTCATCTTGGGTGGGTTTCAGGCAGTGGATGCACAATGGGAGAGCTGGATGGAGCAGGAAAGGTTCAGAGCTGAGGATGCAACCGTGCTATCTGTATTTTCACAAGTAATGTCAGATAGCTCTTATTTTCATGGCCTTTATTCACAGATCCTTCACTTTTGCTGGTGTGTTGGTGTCCACGGTAGAGTTCTGGGTTTCATTACAAAGGTCAAGACCATGGAAAGGCTCTGCAGTACTAAATCTTTTAATCAAATGCACTTGTTCTTTCTGAACAAGCTTTCATTACATTAGATATCTGTCATCTTTTTGGAACACATAGAGGAGGAACTCACCCATGTGGTTCAAGGACGCATTCATGTTCCTGTATTTGGAGAATTTTCTGTATTTAGATAATTCAGCAAAAAATGTTGGGAAGTGGTAGGTGGATGTGCGGTACATCTCCAATTAGCATGGCCCTGTTAATAACCCTGAAAGTGACAGACAATGGGTATGAGCTCATTTCTGGAGTTTTTAGGGATTCTGGTTATCCAGGCCATTATCATAAGGCGTAGAGCAAGGAATGCAAAGCAATTCTTCCTTGCCCCAGTTAAGAGTTCTGGGAAATGCGTTCACCAGGCTCCTCTTTGTTAGAAAGTATGTTGCCTATTTTCCAAATAGATTTAGGCTGTTACCCCATCCCAATTCCTTGTTCCAGCTCTGCTCACTAACTATATAAAGCCATTACATGTGGGTCTTTTTTCTGACATAATCCTCGACTGTACTAAAAAAGAAAATATTAAATTTCATTCCAAGACCTGCAAGAACTTCCATGAGGATATAAAAAGCAGGAAATTGGCCCTGTAAGAGTGGAGTTCTCTCATATTGAATAGCCTTCAGGGGCTCAGTGTTAAAGGCTTCTTCCTAATAGCTAATGTCGGTTGGAACAGTTCAGCCTCTGCTTGAGAGGAAATGGGATTTGTAGGACTTTGCCAGTACAGGTTTACAGGGCTTAGGCCAATGCACTGGTGTTCTGTGACCCTGTACAAAGTCAACATGATCCATACATACTGCACTAAGGAGAGTTTGAACATGCAGTACTGAGGAAAAATTCTAGGATTTTCCACTCCATCACAAACTGGATGTTTCTGGACACCATTTTGTCTTTGTCTTGCTCGTGTCACTTCTCTTTAATCTGGACACCCTGCAGACAGATGTGGAGGTTAATTTAAATCTATGAAGCTCTGGGAATAATGTTATTTACTACCCTGAACAGCCAGAGTGCCTTGCATTATCTTCAGGTGATGGATTTTCCACTTCTAGGACCAACACTTCCACTTCCTGTGTGCTGCAAACCCTTTCTAAGCAACAAACGTGAGAGACATTTCAGCATTGTGCTAGGAAGAAAAAAAAAAAAATGGGCAAAGTTTTCTAACTTAGTCTTGTACAATACAGTCATTATTAGGATGGGTGAGCTGTGCGTCTGCTACTTGGTAATGTAGTTTGGAGTGTGTTTTTCCCCAAGAAAATTTCTAAATGTTTATGTATATAATAATATTATTGTGTTAATATCCACAAATTCAAATAAATTTGCAACCCAAAAGATGAGCCACTGCGGAGGCAGAATATGGACCAACATGTTTTGTAATTGACTTGCAATCTATGTGACTTGAATTATATACTAGAGAGTCTGTTGGTGTGGAAGAGGATAGTGAGAGTATGACAAGTCAACTGACCTCTGAGTATCCTCTTCTCTTGCTAGTTTCCTGGTCCATACTAAAGAGATGCAGCCTACAGCTTTGCAGAGAAAAGTAAGTAACAATTAAGGGGAAAAAATTGGTTTAAAAAAATTGCAGCCTTAAGAGGCTACTTTTATATAAAACAAACAAACAAAAAACCCCCATCCAGAAGTATTGCATCAATGGTTCAATTTCAAGGTCATGATGTTCTTCCTGGCCTTTACCAGTGAGTAAATAAACATGGTGAGAGAAGCTGTCAGTACAAGTGCTACAGGTGTTAGTGCTTGGTTCTTGGGCAAACTGTGTTTTCAGGCATTGTTTTCCCATATCAGATATGCAAATCTTCCCTTTATCAGCCTCCCCTTATCAGCTCTTCTAATCCCTTCGACCTCACATTTACTCTGAGACACTTCCCATGGGTCTTTTCTTTGATAACTATTTCAGTCAGGTTTACCAAGGTGCTTGAACAACTGTGTTTTATACAGAATCAGCCTTTTAGATGTAGTACTTATTTTTAAATTCAAACTCCTTGTTAGTTGAAGTGAGAAGGGGGTCACCCTTTATGACTTGGCTGGTCATAAGCACATGCATTCATAGGGTGCAGTTGAGATTTTCCGGACAGTCTGGTCAATGACGGCAAAGCCAAAGAGTCTGTCACACGGATTTTGATTGCAGGTTACCTTGGGGTTTTCTTAGAGAACCAGTAGAAAGATTTCTAAGCTTGATATGCAAAAGTACAATTTAAATCTAGAGTTACTTCCTCTGGGCAAAACACTGAAAAGTTATACTTGGGACTATTGCATCAAGGTTTCAGCCTGCAGACACTGCATGGCTGCAGCAGGCAAAAATACACTGCAAAGTCCTTTTCTAGCAGTGAGGATGTTTTAGAATAGCAGTGATTTGACAGACAACCAGTAAGGGCTTGTTTTAAAGCGTCTGTGGTAAATGCATTTATGAGGGGTCAATTTGTGGAATGCATGATCAAAGCATAGGTTAAGGAGTCAAGAGTAGCTGAATTCTAATTCTGACCTTCACTCAGGGTTCCTTGTGTGTGCACATGCAGCACCACAGAGGTTAAAGGAACATTTCTCAGGCTGAAAATTAGGAAATGCCCATGTTGAGTTTATCCTTGGAGAGTGCTTCATGGCCCTCTAGGACTCTTGGTTATGCTCCTTTTTAGGATTTTTTTTTTTTTTTTCCTCTCAACTCCTGTTTTTTGTTCTGTCTCCTGGACAGGTACCTGTCACTTAGGGAACAGCTATATATTATTTTTCCTCTCCTAAATTATCAGTATGTACTTTATTTCTCGCACAATCAAACACTTCCAGTTGCAGCAATATTAATCATTCATGGGCCTGGGCAGTTCCAGCAGCAAGTACTTCAGGGCAGTAATAGAGTTCAGCTAAGGCAAACAAATCGATGGGATGAAATGGTCTGCTGATCTTCCCCACCACCCTATTTCATCTCCCATAAAGCTGACAGATTGCTTTGGCTCACATTCATATTAGCCATCACTCTGCATCTGATCAGCTTTTTAGGGATTGGGATAGAAGTTACTCTTAAACTGTGATGTAGCCCAGAGAAGCTGTGGATTTCCAGTCCTGAAGATGTTCAAGGCCAGGCTGGATGGGTCTCTGAGCAACCTGGTTTAGTGGAAGGTATTCCTGTGCATGGCAGGGGTTGGAATGTGATACGTTTGGAGGTCCCTTGCAACCCAAATATTTCTGTGATTCTGCCATTGCAAATGAAGAGATGTCCCACCCCGTGCACCCCCACCCACTTATGGCAGAGGTTGAAGAGTTTTTGCTATCAGAGTTCATTAATGGTTTAATCCAATATACTGTGGGTCTGCTTACAGTCTCCTCTATGATTTCAGCAGACTTTGCCTCAGTTGTAGTTGAGCAAATTACCTCAGGAATAGCTCTGGTGTTAGCAGAGAATTTTCTGCTCTATTATTCACATGGGTTTTTAAACAGTGTCTGCTGAAATCAGTGTCCCTCTTTTCATTAACTACAGTTGGCTTTGGATCAGGCCTGGGAAGATGCACATCTTCCAGAAATGCCATCGGATGATTTCTTTAACAATAATCTAACAAAGATATATGACCACATGGGATGATCAGCAGGGAAGAAAGTCCCATCTCTCTTTTATACAGTTGGCTTCCTGCTCATATCAGCAATAATTTAGATAATTAAATTGCTTAGTTCAGTAGTTGGAAGAGGCACAATCAACAAGCTGACTCTACTAAGATGTCAGATGTATTAGTGTGCTGGGTTTTATATTTGTTTTTCTTTTTTGTGTGTGTGTGAAAAGCTGTATAATTGGACACTGTCTTTTTCACCCCCGGCTAACCTCTTCTTCAGAGGAGCATACCAAAGACATTTAAAATCACATTATGAATGCCAGCATAGTTACAACATTTATATGGCATATGGTGATGTTCAGTGGCAGCAGACGAATGGATGAAATCAAGCACAATAATAGAATCAGCCCCCCTTGAATTTAACAGTAAGACAAACGGTTCAGTGGTATAATTTAGTAAAATGCAAGAGCTCAAATATTTTAATGAGGAGTATAAAGTCTATATAACTGGGCATACTTTTAACATTCAACTTTGATTAAGTGGTCTTTGTAGTGCCTCTTTAAGGTCTTTAAACTTTTGCTTGCTTGAGGTAGAAAAAGTTTTATTAAATCACACTCCTGAAACGCTCATCCTATTGTGACTCCAGGTTTTATTTTATGAATATTTGTGGCTGAATAACTCCTCTGAAGAATGAAGGAGATCACAGAAAATGTTTTGTGTTCCATCTCTAGTTCATGTGGGTTTTGCTGTTTGTGGTGACGCTCAATCCAGGACAGAAGAGCAGTGTTGGGAGAGGCAGAGATGGGGTATACCCAGGCAGTGCAAATTGCTTCTCCTAGAAATGCCCTGCTGTTTTCTTTTCTGCCACATTCTCTGTGTCAGTCTTTTCCTCATATTTTTTCAAGATGCCACTCCTAAACAAACATTTTTGCTTCTCATTTTCCACAAAAAAGGTTTTCATCCTTGTTTTCTGAATCTCAGTGTTGAGATGAGGAGTCCAAGTTCTCCTTTGGCTCTTTTTTTTTTTTTTTAAATTTTTTTTTTTTTTTATTTTATGTTTTTTGCCCTGCATTCCCCAGAGAGTATTTACTTGTTCAAAACTAGAGAGACCTTACCATGGATTCTAACTGACCTAAAACTCTACACTAACCCCTTGAAGAGCCATTCTGAAGCTGAAAGTTATATAGAACTCATGCCTATCTTTTGCATATTGTTTGTTCAGCTGTGAGATGGTATGAATAGATTTATGCTGTGCTTGTATTTTGAGTGTAGAGAACTCACTCTAACATTTACTGACTTCTCAGCCAGCATGCCATTCCCACATCATACTTGTATGTAGCCAGAGGTATTCACCTCTTTTTTTCCCATTAAACTATTAAAAATGGAGCTTCAGACACAGAGTCCGCAGTTCAGTAATAAACTTGGATGTGATAGGATTTGTCAGTTCTTTCTGCAATATCCCTTAATGCATCACAAGGGAATCCCAAAGTGATGTTTTTTAAATAAAAAAAAAAAGGGAGATATTTTTTAATTATGTAAGTTGTCTTAGGCCTTTTTTAGCAAAATTATTTCCACCTGTTAGGCTGAACTAAAAATAGTAATTAAAAAAAAAAAAAAAATCCATGTTGGAATTTTAAAAAATAAGGAGAAATAAAGAGAATTTCTTAGTGTTGGATCACTCTGAAACCTAAACTGTCCCAATTTTGGCTCCTTTTTGACCATTTCTCCTGGAAAGAGAAATAAATAGTGATCAGCTGCTGCAATTTCAAACTGGGCTCAGTCTCAAAGTGGCTGACTGAGGTGGGAAAGAAATAAATGTGGAAAACCTATTGCTAAAAATATTTTCAAACTTTCTTGTAACACCTCTGAAGACTTCATTGCCATGACGTGAGTCCTGTTGATATGAATGGGGCAATTTTCTGTCATTGGTATATTTGTACATAAAGTAGCTGCAAATTAAGAAACTCGCTTTAATTTTTTGTGTTATTAAAGTGGATAATTTTTTTTTTTTTGCCTGATTGCAGGAATAATATTAAACCATAAATGCGTAATAAAACCACCACAAGTTATGAATATATATTTTAAGTAGATGTTAATTGATTTGTGGCTTTTTTCCCCCTACTATTATTAGCCTCAAAGGCTGTTCTGAGACACCTTGCAGCTTTCAAAATGCAGGAATAAGTTTCTTGAAGTGTTTTGGCAAAGAGGGGAGATGAAGGAGGCTTTAGAGAGAGAGCCCTGAGGCCTGGCCATGGAGGAAGTCCTTTTGCTGGGGTAGAATCCCACATGTATCAAGTGAGCCCCATCCACCAAGCTGCGTCTGCTGCCCACAGAGCCAGAGTTGTTCTGCTGACTGACACCAGCTGGTGCTCTGCTCCTTTTATCCTGGCCTCATGTGGGTTAGCAGCTGGTCAAGACTGTTTTTAAGAATGTATTTATAAAACTTTACAGCCGTGCAAGCCCAGATAGAGAGAAAAGACGTTTTGAGCTCGGCGCTGGAGGTTCAGGATGTTGCTTGGCAGATCTGGTTTCCCAGCTCTTGCTGCTGCCATGAACCTGCTGTCCCATCACTTGTACCCAAAAACAGGGTTTCCTAAAAAAATCCAGGGGAGCATAAACCTTGGGCTAGAGGCTCCCACAGATATTTTAAGTAATGCCTGTCCTGATCCCTCTGCAGGCGGCTGCCTGATTGGTATTTCAATAACGTGCTTATTTAGAAAGAAATTCTAACTCCTGTAGAGCACAGTGGTATTTTCATGCCTTTTTTTACCCTGCAGCCTTTTCCAGCTGGCTCAAACCTGAACACCTCACTGTCTGGTAGGGACATCGTCTGGCTGAGGTATAAACTACAGCACCTGATTTTGTCCTTTGTATTTAGGGCTGGTACATGGATAATTTTAAATCTTTCTTGTATTCATGTTCCACTGCTGGCAGATACTTTCAAATTTTATTTGTAGTGAAGGTTTATTATATGTATTGCTTTTCTCCTTGTCTGCATATCATACAGACTTCTGAAAATAACCTGTTTTTTATCTTTTGGAAAGAGCCTGTTTCTTTTAAAAGGTTTTTTTTGGTTTTGTTTTGGCTTTTTTTTTTGGTGGATAAGGATTTACAGTGACATCTTGACAACTTCATAAGTTTTTCCCCTTTTTAATTTCCTAAACCAGCTCAACATGCTGAGATACAGGGTAGAGATAGGCCCAACATCTGACTGATCAAAATGGGTTTTGAACAAATGCTGACGCCACCATTCTTCATGTCTGAGATTCCCACAGAACCTTATTGCTTTGAAAGGAAATACCCTAGAAGGAATAATTGACCCTGCAGCAATGAACTACATCAGACAGTGTCCTCTTCATGACTTCTACCCAGCTATCAACAGTGCAAAGCAGACATGCATGCTAAAGGACTGAGAAAGCAGACCTTCCCCAAGAAAATGGACAAAGAAATCATTAGAATTCTTAAAGAGGAAAAGAAGGAATCAGGCGATGGGAAATGTTTCTGAAAATAGTCCCTCAGGCAGTGAGAGCTGCAGAGTCGAAGCTGGTTTCTACCTTCTGGGTGTGCAAACAGTAGATAAAACTGCAATGACTTTATGATATAATAAAAAATAATAAAACGAGCAATAACAGGTTGGTTTTTTTAAAAAGTGTTGATCTAGTGTTAGAAAACACAGCTTAACCTTTAACAGCCCACTCACTTTTCCTGACTTCTTACAATACCTTTTGACCTCAGTGACTCCACTCAAAGTCAACTCAAACCAAAGACCCTATACTGAAGACAACCCTGAGTTTTTGCACATCTTAAATAGTGGAAATAAACAGTGGAAAGACGTGTTTTGAAACCGCTGAGTTTATCCTACAAAGAAGGACTGATGACAGCAAATATATACATGAAAACATGTATTTTTAGCATTTGTCATTTTTGGGGCTCCAGAACTGAAAGTAGTGAAGGGTGAAGTGGCAACGGGTTGTGTGTGTGATTTGTAGTGGTTTGTATCTGGGCTCTGTGTTGTGTATCTCCTAATGATGAATGCGTGGGAGGGCCAGGTCAGGAATGGTTTCCACTCCAGTGCGCTGATTGTGTAGTTGGCAGTGGGCTCAATTAAAGTATAATAATCTGGTAATCTCTCTCCTGTTTCCATTCAGCTGCTTCACAGTGAATAGAGCCAGTGAACGAGT
>VWZN01008170.1:274869-294839 GCA_013396955.1 Regulus satrapa | reverse complement strand
AACAAGCAGTAGGACAAGAGGAAATGGCCTCAGGTTTCACCAGGGGAGGTTGAAATGGGATATTGAGAAAAATTTCTTCACTGAAAGGATTGTCAAGCAGTGGAAGAGCATCTGGGGCAGTGGTGGAGTCACCACCATTCCTGGAGGTATTTGTGCACCTTTATGCATTATGTAGAAGTGTAGGTGTAACACTTTGGGACATGCAACACTTTGGGTGCAACACTTTGGGTTTAGTAGTGGACTTGGTAGTGCTGGGTTAATGGTTGGACTCAATGTTCTTAAGGATGTTTTCCAGCCTAAACAATTCCGTGATTCTAAATAAATCCTTATTTTGCTTGGCAGTCTGAAATTAATAAGTTTATAAATCTGAGATTTGCAACAGTGCTGTTTTATGACCAGCCCCACTTCTAAAAAATAAAATCTTATTCTTCCTAACTTCCTTCCCCCGTCTGCCAGCACATGCATTTATGTGATCCCACCATGAATGATGGCAGGAAGACAATGAATATTTTTTTTTCTTTCCCAGATTAGTTTTTATTCAGATTTATTTCACCATGCTGTCCCAGGGGAAGAACTGGCGCCAGGTGAGAGCAGCTAACTAGGAGCAAGACCTGGGTTGTGTCTTTTGGGTGCAGGGCTATCTTGCATCATCTTGATGAAAATTAGTTATGGACTTAAGAAAACTGAGAAAAATCCTTCATGTGCTCCCAATGCAGACCTGAGCCTGACCTGGTGTGCTCTGGTTTATACTGTGCATAAAGTGGATTGCTGGGTGGGGTTTTCCCATTCAAACTCCACTTCTAGGCTTTAGCACAACTTGCTTGCCTTGAATATACTGCTTTCTTAACAAAAATATCCCACTGCAGATGGATCTCTTAAGGATCCTGTCCCATTTTCCTTAAATAGGCTTTCCAGTACAAGTAATTGTTGCTGTTTCCTGCTGCCTCAGTAGTAATAGAAGCTCATGTTTGTTCAGGGAGGGATGGCAGTTTTCCCTCCTGACACGCTGTGTCTGGCTGGGAGCATCTTGCTGGGAGTTGTTGGTAGGAGGGATGAGACAGCCTGCCACCACCTCCACTTAGACACAGGCTGTCAGTCAGTGCCTTCAGGCAGCACTTTGATACTTCTGTGCACCCGGGCAGCTTTTCTCTGCCAGCATGGATGTTAGCCCTGTTAGAGTTTCAGAGAGTGATTTATTGATTTATTTTCATTTCTTTGTATGTTGGAAAAAGCAATGACTTAGACATTGCCTTCAGGTGATGAGGATATTTCAGCATCTGTGGCCTGATTTCTTCTTTTTTTGCTGAGGGAGAGAAGATATGAGTCCAAAAGTCATCTAAAACGCAGAGTTTTAGAAATAAGTCTTGGATGGGAAATGGTTTTACTCTATTCTTTGATGCAGTTTGTGAGAAAAGGAGTCTGTTCCAAACCTGCAGCTTCATACAGACCACTGGGAATATTAATATGGGACTTTGAAGATAGGAATATAATAAAATGATATAAATTAAACCTTTTGCACTTGCCNACAGGGGGGGGGGGGGGAAATGTGGTGACTGTGGAACCCATTCCTAAATAATGTAGAAGGGAAGGAGAAATTCAGAAATAGCAACAGGCAAGAAGCTGGAACTTATTCTTATGTGCTGGAAGTAGCTTGTTTTTCAGCTCTGTCTGCAGCCTGCATTGATTTCGGAGGAGCTGTGGATGCTCAGCACTTTTAATATTCAGCTGTGGAGCCCAATACTTCTCCACCTGCAATCAGAAGGAGGCTTTCCGTCTGCTCCAGTAGAGTCCAAATGATGGGGTAAAAGAGACAACTCATCCTTGGGGCAGCACTGTCTCAGTGTTTTCTGTCTGATGGACTGCTGAGGAATGCTCAGCAGAAAGAATAGCCTCTGAACATGGCCAGATGCTCAGCAGGAGACTAAGGCAAGACACTTAAAAACCTCTGGGGCTTTAGGTTTAGTTACAGGCTTTTCTGTCCAAGAAAAACAAAGCAATGAAGAGAAAACACTTGGCGTCTGGCCTTCACAAATCTAAAATACATAAAATTTCAGCAGATTTGTACAGTCAGGCCTTTCTTCCTCCTTCATTTACAATCCCTTAAACTGACCTCAAGCTAAAAGAGCATCAGTTACTTAAGGTCTTAGTATTAAAAACCTGCTTTGTGGTTAATTTTTATGCTTTATGTGACTATTCACATCAAAATCTAATGGTAACTCTCAGCACAATTTATAAATGGAATAGACCATTGCCTGCTGTGGTTAGGTGCACCTGCAAATTACAGATTTCTTCTGCTCTTTCTGGATTTGGGGATGGAGTTCCTTTTGGACAGGGAAAGTTTGGAGAGATGCTTTGGAGATTTATTCGCAGTTCTCCTGATGGAACAGGTAGAATTTACAGAAAATGGTAGAAAAGGTTGAAGCTGTATCGGAGCATACAAAATCTATGCAATGTATTAAAGGTCCCATCATAAGATATTATACTTCTAATACCCAGTGAGTTTCCTGAAACCCCCAGCTTCTTATAAAATGACTATTTCTGTAAACCCACTATAGCGATGGTGAGCTTGGTCTCTCAGCACTGGTGCATTTTTGTTTACTTTTGCTCCTGGCTCCTTAAATTCCAGCCTCAAATTCTTGTGAGGAGTAACTGCAATGAGAGCTGCAGATCCTGTGATTCAGCCTAATGAGAGAGTTTGGAGGTACCATGGCAGGTCCTGGATTTCATAGAAGGATGCAGTGTTTGCTGATCATGGGCTGCCTGTGACACCTGGGAAAAGATTTGGCACAAAATCTCAGCTTTCTCTTCATAAACAAATAAATAAACCAGAAATTTTGTGACCTTTCACAGTATTGAATCAAGTGCATCACCTGATAATTGAACTGATTTTGGAAACAATTTCACAGGCAGAACAGAACTGTAAGACCAAAACTGTGTTCAGAGCTAGATAAGCTGCCACATTAACAAATGGAACAAAATGAGCAGGACCACCAATTTTTAACATCTGTGATGAAACCACTGCTTCCAGTTCTTTGTTTAGCTGAGCTGTCTTTAGAAACCTGTGTTATTTATTTCTGTGATCAAAGCAAAACTGGGCATTTAATTTTTAATGACTTATTTTGAAGCTGTAAGTAAGATCATAAAATCAGGGAATGGCCTGGGTTGGAAGGGATCATGTCCTTCCAACCCCCTTGTCATGGACAAGGACACCTTCCACTGGACCAGGTTGCTCAGAACTCCATCCAATGTTGCCTTGAACACTTCCAGGGATGGGGCATCTGGTTGAACAGATCCATGCTATCTGGAAACCTTGCATGGTCTCCCTGCAACAGAGATATTAATGTTATTACTAGAGTTCAAACTCAAATGATACAATGATTTCCTTTCTTATCCCTTGGTAATATGAAGTGGTACATCCTTTCTCCTGTGGAATTTTGTAAATGCTGCTGAATTTAAAATTTTTTTTTTCTTGTTTTTTCTTTTTCTTTTTTTTCTTTAAATAAACCAAACTCACAAACAGAAATGAATTCTAATGTGCCAGTGTGTTAAGACTGTTTCTTCCCCAGTGGTAGAGCTGCAGTGTGGTTTAACTGGTGGACTATTTTTGTCTGTAAATTGTAGGGTTAGTGATTCAATCCCATCAAGTTCCCTACAAGTTACACCCAAATACCAAATTCCTTTTCAAATCTGTAAATTTGTTTATGGTGCAAAACAAAAGCAGTGTGAGTACTCTGACACCTTGGAGGACTGCTTTTTGATAACATACTAATCAAGTTCTTTAAAATGTAATTAAGAATTTTTTTTCAAGCTCTGCTGTACTAAGGTACTTTAAAATGGTGGATAATAGTTCTAAGTTCTGCATAAAATGCTTTTTGATATGCTTTATGTTTTGGGAGCTGTGAGGACTGCTGCTAATCCTGGCCAAAAGTAGGGAAGATATCTTTCAAATGAGGTAGCTCTTGAAAGATAGGTGATTAGATAAAACTATAACATGTTAAAACTCTAGAGAGGATGAAATACAGGATATTTTTACTCCAAAGTGACTGCACACAGTCAACCCAATCCACCACCTCTGGGTGAGATTTCATTTAGCTACAATGCCATAGGAATCACTGTGCTTTGTTCCTCCAGGGTTTTACAAGATGGATAGCATATATTAGTTGTCTTTATATATTAGTTCTACATCTGCTGTAAAAACCTCTCTGATTTGGCACTGAAGATGCAATACCTCTATCAGAGGCTGCAGTATTAATATGACACAGGTGGGATGGTACAGCAGACTTTTAGTCTCTAGGGCTAAAGTTTTGTTGCAAATGACTCTAATAGCTTAGATCAAAGGAGTTTTGAGTTGAAGACTGATGTTGGATCAGAACTGAAAATCATAAATATAATTAAGCAATTTTGTATCTTTATGTTCAGGTATCTTTGGTAGGATTCGTATCATCTAACTGCAGTAGCCTGAATGTCTGTGCTCTTTTGATAGTCAGTGGAAAGAAGTAGACATCTTAAGAAAATGTTTCATCCTTTTTGAGGATGACTGTTTGAGACAGGTGACATGATTCAACATCTAAGAGCCTCTCTCTTTTCATTCACTTCTGAGAGCTTATATAACTTCTTCACTGTATTCTTTGCTTTGACAGCCAACACCAAAAGAGTTGAACCATTCCCTGCCACATTCAGGGAATGCAATAATGTTTGTTTCCTTATGCCAGTAAATTCAGTCTGCTGGCATTTATATTACTGATGAGTATTCAGGCCAGTGTTGTTGCAAGCTGAGGTGGACATTTCTCACCCAGCTCCCTGATGCTCCCTGATGTGCAGTCGAAGGAGACAATGTCAGCTCAGAGAACTGTTATCAAGTATTGCCATATGTTTAGGCTCAAGCATTGTACACTGCCAAATTTATCTAATCCCTAGGGAATTCCTGTGAGAAGAATGGCTCCCTCTCCCTTATTGTTGGCTTCTGCCTAAATCTTGTGATAAATTGGTCTTTGACGTTAACTGTGTTGTGATATTACCTTCTGCAGAATTTTACTCATTTATAGCAAGGAGATAATGCTTTAAAAAACAAATAAGGCTGCAATACAATTGAGAGTAACAGAGACAGCTTTTTAAATTACTACTACTGAAAGATACCTTTGCTGCTAATAGCTTTTTTTGTTGTTGTCATTAATTGAAGTGCGAATCCACTCATGCTTAATGATCTTTCCAGTTCTCACTGTAACAAAGTCAGACCCCCAAATCAAACTTCACTTTACTGGTACCAAAATGGGAAGGATGCCAGCTCAGGCCAGCTTGAATGCAAACCAAACCCATATTTCTGCTGCATCCTGCTTTTCTTCCCATAGAGACAAGGTAAAAATTCACTTGGAGGACCTGGTGAAGAAATCCAGTGGAAGAACTGCTGTGGTAAATTCATCCTGCTATGAATGGGATTGAAAAGCTGACGTTGAGCCAGTGGAATTCTGAGTATGGGTTAAAGCAATTAAAAAATCTTTCTTATCTGATGATTATCTGATCAAAAAAACAGAAATGGCTTTAAACTGAAAGAGATTAAATTTAGATTAGATAGTAGGAAAAAATACTTTGACGTTGTGAGGCACTGGAGCAGTTTCTAAAGGGACAGGACTTTAGTGTAGCAGGTGTCCCTGCCCTTGGCAGGTTTGGAACGCAATGATCATTTAGTTCCCTTCCAAACCAAACCATTCTATGACTCTGTGAGTTATTCAAATTTTCATTGAGTTCACTCTAGGCACCTTTTGCAGAAGTGTCTGCGTGAATGGCACCTCTGCAGTGGAGTGCTGGTTTTGTCTAGGATGGAGTTAATTTTTTTCCACAGTGGCTGGTGTGGAGATGTGTTTTAGATTTCTACTGAACAGTGTTGACAATGTAGAGATGTTTTCATTATTGTTGAGCACGGCTTGTCTGATGGAATACAGCATGCCTTGTCTCAAATATTTTGACTTGTATATAAACATAACACAATAAGAAGGTTCATGTTAGAGAAGCGATGTGCTTAGGACTCACAATCCCTCAGGGACTGGAATGATCCAGACCAGTCTTTGAGTCACAGATTCCTGAAACCCAGTCTCAGTGCTCACTGGTGCAGCACACTGCACAGATCAGGCATTTTGGAAAGGTCGCTTAGATGTCTAGACTAGGCAACTGGATATCCATTTTTTTTCAATTCCTGGCACCGTATTTCCCTATATATGTTAGCAGTGTCCAGCCCCAAGAGTATTGCAAGAGGGCAGATGTTAGCTATAATGTTCCTTCCCTGGTTGAGCTTATTGACAACCTGCAATCACCACTCCCTCTCCAGAGGACTAACCTCACCTCTACACCTGTGGCTCTATCAGAGCTCATGGCTCTAATGAAAAGGGCAATAGAGTATAAAAATAGACGGAAACCATCATTATCCTTGCTTGTAATGAATAGAATATGAGTCTTAGTTGAATTGTGAGCGCATAGCACAAAATAAAACGTACTGGAAAATTTACTGTGTTTGTTTATTCAGAGATGTATCTGCTAACTGTTCCTCCAAGCTATCAGAACTCTGTGCTGGAATAGTGAGTCATGCATGTTGATTTTTAACAAAGTTGTTTAAGGACAAGTGTAACATTTGCAGAACTGCAAATCTTTCAAAAGTTCAACATCATTTATGCTGGATGTTTGGATTTCTATTAAAAAGCATAGAAGTAGATGTCTGTCTAATTTACCTTCCTGATAAACTGTCCTTTTTACTGACCTTGATAATATCCCAAAAAGTTAATTTCCTGGGCTAATATTATATTTATAATTTATTTATCACCAGCTGAGTATTTACGTGCTCACAGCTTTACAAGCTGTAAGACTGTGGCTTCACACAATATAAGATGGTACACAGGAATCTCTTTAATGTATGACTGGCTCAGAATCAAGGATTTTTATCATCTATAATTAGGAGTTTATCCCAGTGGGTAGGATTTATTTTTTCATCATAAATCCTTTTGCATACTATTATTTAGTTTAAAATACTGTGCTGTGTGCTTGCTGACAGCACAAGAAAACAGAATAGAAACTCTAAATAAATGGAATTAGTGGATGGGTTGTTACACCCTCCCACCACATTCATCTCTGCAAACTATTTTTGAGTTGATTATAAGTAATTTGGCTTTGGAGGTTGATATTTTTATTTTTTATAGGGGACCTGTAATAAAGAAAAGTCTCTCAGCTTTTTACTTTGATTTCTGTGGGCACATGCCTTGACCATAAAATGTTGGGTGCTACTGAAACCTCTCACAGGGTCAAGAATTGTTCAGATCCTAGAGAGAAGGTTGTTTTCATCTTGTTTTGTTTTGTTTTGTTCTTTATCTTATAACTAAAGCATTAATTTCTGTTTTTGAGTGTAGTTTTGCTTCTCTGTGTTTATGCACAGTAGTATCTCACTGCTAATTATTTTCCATGAACTACTAGTGTGCAAGGTAATAAATGTTTAATTACCCAAACATTTGAGAAAGTATTAGACTGACCTGTCACAGCTTTGTACAGCTATTTGCATGCATTCTAAGTTATTTCTAGTGAATCCAGTGGTTTTCTTAAGCTTGCACAGCAGGGCAGTAAAAGACTTCAGAAATAAACCTTGGCTGAACAGGTTCACGCGTGGTACAAACCCTTCCTTGTGGGGAGCTCTGGAGATTTTCCATGAGAGGTTTGATACACTCAAGTATAATGAAGATGCACATTAGGTCATAGAGATCCAACCTTAGTCTGAGCAGAACTCCTGTCCTACCAGCAGGGAAGGTATGTGAAACAAATGCAGAAATTCTTAGGAGAAGGCTCCTCATTGCTGGCTGTGTGTGGAGGTTTTACCTTTGGGGGGCAGGGGTGGGGTTGGGGCTGTCCCTACATCTTCTCAGTGTGCTCAGCACAGCCCAGATCTCAGCATGGACCTGGCCTGGCTCCATGGATTTCTGGATGGTGTTTCTGCTCATGTGTGTTCCACTGCTCCCTGAGAGGCACCTCCAGCATGGTGCCAAGCTGCTGCAGTTCAGGAACGGTGCAGGAGCACTTGAGGCTGTAATTGTGTGAGGCTGGCCCTTTCATCTTCTGTTCTTTCATTTTTTCCTTCTCAATAATTGTCTCCCCTTCACCACAAAATACACAGGAGAACATCAGCTTTTCAGGAAAAGTGTTTTCTACCCGTAACTCTGTGGTGCAGAGGGAGCCATGCCAAGGAGAGCAAGTAAATTGATGTCAGTAAGTTCATAGTCACAGAGGTTATTTTGTCTATGTTTTCTCTTCTCCCATCACTCCTCATTATAGAATAAGCTTCCAAGTAACCTGCTATCACCAGAACACAGGAACCCAAGGCATCAAGGGCCCTCTCCCCTTCATCTGCTTTGTCCCAGCGGCTTGTGACTTTTCTCCTGTGGTTGGATGTGGGTTCGAACTGAGCAGGGGATGAAGTGTTGAGCAAGTCACTAAGTGGAAGGGGATGGCTGCTCAGCTAATTGTGGATTTCTGGTGAAGAATGGTCACTGATGGGGGACTCTACGACCCCCATGGACTCAAGCAGGCCCCACAATCTCTCCTTTAAATAAGCCTTTGGAGCACAGGCATCCTTTATTTTATTCTCTTCTGGACTCAGTTCTTTTTATAGCATCCACTTATTTTTTTTTAAATGTATGTATGCGCACGCACATCCCTATATATAACTGGAATTGAATGGAGTGATTTTCTCTCAGTTAACACAAATAAAATCTAGGGAATGGAAACCACAGGGGTAGATAAACATGCTATTTATTCTGGGTGGATCTGTGCTCCCATGAGAGGAGGTGAGTGTCCTAATTTCAGCACAGTATAGACTTTTTCATTAAATCAGTAGATGTTTAATTATATAATTTTCAATGGGAAAATGGAGAGCGTAGACATCTATCTATCTTTAGAAATTACTATATAATCTATAATTATATAGTAATTTCTGTAGTTTTGTTGGGTTTCTGGTGCTTTGGATTTTTTTTTTTTGATTTTTTTTTTGACACGTTGATGATTTCTTAGGGTTGGTAAGAATCATGAAGATGCAGCTGAAGCCAGTGTAGAGAAAACATTGTCTGTGTATTTTTCTGCTCTTGGGTTGAGCTTTTAATTTATCTTTTGTCAGGAATTCCTGGCTGGATATAAAGTTTTATTCTCCCTACACTTCTGGGTTTGTAGGTGAGGAGGAGCTGTGCTAGGGTGATAACATGAATATGTTGACTTTCACCAAGGAAAACAACACAATGCTTACTCCCCTGTGAGTCTGCCAAGCAGCATTTAACCCTCCCTGCTAGATTCACTCATTCTGCTATGGCAGCTCTTTTTGATGAATGTGGAGCATAAAGTGATGAATTACAGTTGTGGGAGGTTGATCTTCTCTTGGTTAAAATGGGCCAGCTCATGGAGTGGTTCTAGTAAGGTACACTGTAGCAACCCTCTAGTGCATACCGTGGAGACCGGATCAGAGACCTCTACAGTTGAGTCTTGAAGCCTGTAGTTTATTTTAGGGTGTGGGTGAGAGAGCCCTACTAAGAGCTGCAAGACACAGCTCAAAGCAGACTCAAAGGAGCAACAGAACAAACGGATAAAGCATGGAGAAGGGTACAAGAACCAGGGAAAAGGGTACAGTCTAAGATAGTCGAAGAATTAAGAGCCCAAGCTCTCTTTTACAATCGCTTATATAACTTTCTATACATTGAATATTCTGTTTCTTCACCAACCAATCTTTGTAAGTGTACTAATACAGTAACATTTGTGTGCAGCCTATTAGGAATCACTATAGTACCATGCATTTTGCTGTCTAAATCTAATCTTGGGCCCTTCCTCTTGAGACAGAGGGGGAAGGGTTTTTGCATTGTTCTATCATGGGGAAGAATGTCTTTTGGCTTGCTAGACTGGTTTCTTTGGTTTTATTCAAACAGTGATTCAATTTCATTCTTAGCAACTTTGGCTAAGCAGTCATATTTATAATTCCTTTCTGTTTCTCCTTTCTCAACAGTACACCATGGCAACATTAACTCAAGAGCAATTACATTTAGAAGTTTATTCTGGAATCACAGAATGGGTTGGAAGGGACATCAAAGATCATCTATTTCCAATTCCTTGTCACGGACAAGAATACCTTTCACTGGATCAGGTTGCTTAGAGCTCCATCCAACTCTGACAGGGATGGGGCATCCAAAACCTCTCTGGTCAGTCTGTCCAAGTGNTTTTTCAAAAAATCTTTACTTTGGGTCACTTTAAATTGACCCTAACCCATAATGACAGAACATATTGTTTAATACAAAAAACCCCCCAAAATAATCACGATCCACAAAAAAAACCCCAAAAAACCAGAAACAAACAAACAAAAAACCACCCAAAAAACCCCCACCTAATATCTAAGTTAAACCTACTGTCTTTCAGTTTGAAGCCATTCCCTTTGTTCTGTCACTCCAGGGTCTTGTAAAAAGTTTCTCTCCATCTCTCAGGTGTTGAAAGGCTGCGATCAGGTCACCCCAAAGCCTTCTCTTTACCTCCTGAATAATACAAATTCTCTCCTCCTTTCTGCATAGGAGACATGGTCCATCCCTCTAATCAACTTGGTGGCTTGCTCTGGACTTGCTCCTGCAGGCTGATTTTTTATCTACATGGGTAAAGAAATTAATGCAAATAATAGACTGGATGTCCATATGCAGCTTTATTTTTATCTGGGCAGATACTGTGTGATGGAAACTTGGGATTGCTTGCTATTAGTGCAAGATGTCAAGAGAACCATGGCATTAAATCTTATCTTTAAATTACCCTTTTATTTGGACTTGTTCATAACCTTGCATTGACTAAGAAAATTCATGCCATATTAAATTCTGGCAGTGGTAATGATCAAAACTCCCCAACTACCTGAAGAATACATGAAGAGATGCAACTATCAGTATCTTGCCTTTGGAGAAAGATGGAAACATGGAAATAGAGGGTACATCATCAGTGTCAAAATTTGTTGCATTATCTGAATCCCCTCAGCAAGACAAAAGTGGAAACTAGAAGCTGCTTCTTAAGGAGCATGTAAGATTAATTTTTTTCTAATTGAGCACAGTTAATACCTGAGAAAAGATCACCCATGGGGCTGGTAGAATGTACTCTGGCTTTTTTAAAATTCAGGCTGATGCCTTTTAAGAGATGAGGTCTTGTTCACCTTGGCCTCAAACTGCTGATTTTAACAGCATTTTCTTCTGAGAAAGAAAAGATTCTTTTCCAAAAGAGCAGATATTGCTGTGGAATATGAGATGTCTGATGTCATATTCAAGAGGCCTTGACGCTGGTCATAGTTTTCTGTAGCTGTAAAATTTGTGAGTCTGGCAGAGAAAAAAACTTTGTTGAGAGATCAATGATATATTTTCCTTGTGCTTTCTTTCAGCAGAAAATCCAGCAGAAGCTCTCTATTAATAGACTTTGAGCTTTCAGACCTTGTTGGAGGGATATTTTAATCCCTAAACATCTACATATATAGGAATGTTTGCAGCATCTTGGTCCTGACATAGGTGGAAGATGGGAAGAAAAATAAAATGGAAAATGTGTCCTTTGATTAGAAGGCAAACTGTGCTCTAATGGAGGTGATTAGAGACAAACTGTAGACTTTGTTTGGCCATAAGGCAATAGAGTGATTTTCTTGTGTGGTGGCCTGGAAGGCTGCCAAGCTGTTTCTCAGTAACTAATCCTGAGTCAGTTACTAGCACAGAAAACAACACCACATATCCAGCACTTTCCAGGGAAAGGGGTCAGAGACTGATGGTGCTGATCACTGCAGGGAGCAAGTTTTCAATTCCCCAGCAGGAGCACCAGGTCCGTATCAGTCTCCCCAACCCATCTGCTTCCCAGAGAGGCAGTGAGGGAACAATTCAAGAGCAGCTGGCCTCGGATGGTTATAAAGAAGTCACAAGCGAATGGCTAGGAAAAAAAATACAGATCCAAGCTGGATCAAGCCTAACTATTAAAAGGACTCGGGGTTTCCTTGTCTTACTCATCTCATATGAAAATTACCTCCTTCTGTAACATGCACACCCTGCCCAAAGAAATGCACCTATGTGGGCCTTTCTCAGATGGAGTCACTGTCACCTGGAAGGCATTCTGGCCACACAGCCACCACTATGGGTTTAAGGCAACATCCTGTGAAGCTGAAACTAACAGTGTTATGAGTGACCACTGGTACATTCTCAGCATTAATTTGTCTCCTTTGTGTTCCACTGTTATAATAGAATCATAGAAATACCGAAGTGAGAACAGACCTCTCAGATCATTGAGTTCAGATATTAACCTATCCCTGCCATGACCACCACCAAACCTTGTCCCTCAGTGCCACATCTAAAAATTTTTTGTGTGCTTCCAGGGACGATGATTCCACCTTTTCCCTTGTCAGCCTGTTCCAACTCTTGAGCATCCTTTCAGTGAAGAAATTTTTCCTACTATCAAATCCCTGGTACAACTTGAGACTCTTTCCTCTTGTTCTCTCTGCGTGTTACTTGGGAGAAGAGACCAACCCCCACATGGCTGCAGCCTCCTTTCAGGGAGTTATAGAAAGTTACAAGATCTCCCTGTGCCTCCTTTTCTCCAGACTGGACACCCCCAGCTCCTTCAGAGGTTTTTTTATCAGTCTTGTGCTCCAGGCCCTTCCCCAGCTTCATTGCCCTTCTCTGGACATGCTCCAGCAACTCTGTAATCAATACTTGAGTAGCTCAGCCAAATAGCTGCTGATTCTGGATATCTCCAGGTGAGCTCTGGGACAGAGGGAATGCCTCTGAATAAATACCCCAGCTATCTCCATGGATGCTTGTGCTGAGCAGCAGTGATGGAGGGCCGACTCTTCATGTGCTTGCCCAGTGCAGCCAGGAGAAATGCCACCCAGAGGGATGTCCTGTGTCAGCACAGGCCCTTGGAAGCCACACCATTGCCAGCAAAAATCCTGGGCCCTGGCACTGTCCCACCACAGCCCATGGGACACTTGGTGGGATGGGTTCACTCTGTGCTAATGAGCTCTTTCTAAACAATGACCTGACATGGTTCAGGGAATAGCGGAGTCCCAGGCCAGGAGCCTTTCCCTAATGGGCAGTGGGAATGTGGCATCCCAATTTTGGATGGATGAGAGCAGGGAGAATAGTTTAGCTCTGCCTTCCTGCCCTCCCGGCCAAAGAATGAGTTTGGTTTGTATAGAAATACGGAAGTACTGAGCATTGTAAAGGAGATGGGATGTTTGAATGTGGAAGCATTGATCCATACTACACTATTTTGGGATGGGTGGGAGTTTCCTCATCTAGTCATAAATGCTGTTGCCATTTTTTGTGTAGTGGCACAGCTGTGAGGTTTGTAAGTAGTTCTTAGGCAAATCACATTCTTCATGGTGTTATTTTTCCTATGTGAATTTGAGGGTTGGTACAGTGACCTGTGAAATCTCATCTGAGATGTTGCTGGGATGAGCAGCTCAGTGAAATAAAGAAGGTCTGACTTCATAGCCAAAGCCAGTAATGTGATCACAGTCAGGGAATCGCTGAATTGTTTGGATGGGAGAAGAAATTATAAGATACTCTAGTTCTAACCCCCTGCGAGGGTGAGACACCTTTGACTCAATCAGGTTGCTTGAAGCCCCGTTACACCTGGCATTCAAC
This sequence comes from Regulus satrapa, assembly GCA_013396955.1. NCBI lineage: Eukaryota > Metazoa > Chordata > Aves > Passeriformes > Regulidae > Regulus > Regulus satrapa. Next base: position 281,187 of record VWZN01008170.1, on the reverse strand, counting down.
ACTTCCAGGGATGGGGCAGCCACAGGTTTTCTGAGCCATCTGTAGTAATGCCTTATCACCTTTATAATAAATAATTTATTCTTAATTCTCATATCTAATCTAAATCTACTCTTTTCAGTTTGAAGCTGTTTTCCCTTGACCTGTCATTACCGGTTCCTATAAAGAGTTCCTCTACAACTTTCTTGGATTATATGTGAAGGTTTCTTGCTGTTTTCCAAGCCAAGGCTGTCCTTCACCCCTCCACATGGGGGACTTGAGGCAGTTGCCTTTCCTCTTTTCTGATTTTACTTCTGTGTGATTTATATCTAGATTTATCTCTGTTTGCCTAAATGGCTTCACATCCTCAGACTGAGTTTTGGGGGCTCACAGCTGTAACAGGACACATTTGTTTGATAGCAGGTCTTGGTCATTAGGGATAGAGCTGACTTTGTGCTGTGCTTTTAGCTTTGTTTTGTTTCTTTGTGATCCAGCAACAGAAGCAAATGGGTGTACAAAAAATACCCAGCTACATTCCTCATTCATTTACATTGATCTAAATCCAGATTAATTTCACTTTAATGAATGAGCAACTAAGCAAGAGAGTTGGCCTATCACCATACTTTGTACTAATTAGTATTTTTCTTACCAGTGCCTGCAGAAAAGCCAATCTGTTATGTATTCTGAACTGAAAAACATCCTCCGTGGTAATTTTCATCGCCAACATGTATGTCATTCCTTTGGGCTTTCACAGCCTCTTAGAAAGACCTGTTGCAGGACAAAATAATTTCACCCAGCTTCTGGTGCTCAGCAGGCATGGGGCATGGAAGGCTGGACATGCTCTCTGCCATGGGGACTTTCCTGGAATTTACACTGGCTCCCATTTGCTCATAGCTGGTTTTGTGATAGCTGCTTTCCATGCAAAATAGCTCAGCTTTTGTGGCATGCCAGCGCAGACCAGCGTGAGTGGCAGCTGTGCTCTGCGGCGAGGGGAGCTCTGCCTTTGTCGGAGGGGTGGGTACTTACTCCCAGTTATTCAGAGCCTCAATTAAAGGAGGCAAACTGTGGTTATTAGTTGTGCTCACTGGGGCAGAGCACAATGAGGTCGGCTCAGTATGCAAGGGAACCCCCTGGATGGCTCGGGCAGCCCAGGCCTCCCAAAGACCCAGGGGGAAATGGGGAGGGAAAAGGACAAAGCTTCGGGCGCTGGTGCCAGGCAGGGACACTCGGGCTAAACGTGTCAAAGGCAGCCCTGCTCTCTGGAGGGGATGTGGGGCGATGCGTGGGAATGGTGCCGGTGCCAGCAGATCTTGGCAGTGGGGCCTTTGTTCACCGGCGGTATTTGCTGAGCTGATGGATCCCATTTCCACTTCCCCCAAGGAGAAGGTGGCAAGGGGCCAGCTGATCCACACTGGGACTGCTGCAGTGTGTTTGAGAGTTATTAAAAGGTTCTTTTAAGGAATGGATTAACTTCCTCGGCTCTGTTTTTTCCGTCTTCTGCTTTCCCCTCTCATGTGTGTTCTGCATAATTCTAATGAACTTGCAGTCTTTTGCCATTTCAGGCTTTTGGCCGCTCCAGCTAATGGCAATTATACACAATATTTGCAACCTTATCAGAAAGTGCTAATGAAAAGCTTTAATATGTCTGGCCATTTTTTTGCAGCAGACTTCACTGTTCCCTCCTTCACACAGAAAGTCCCATCTCAGCATGTGCCCTGACACAGTTCTGCAAGCACAAACTTTTTCTCCCATGATCCTCACCTAGAAACAATTTCTTCTTCAGGTCAGCACCTAAAATATCCACTCTTGAAGACAGTACCTCGGCAAGCCAGGTCAGATAAACTTGCACAAGCCTTAACCACATTCTCTTAAGGCTCAAGTCTCTCAATCCTTCCTTAGGATTGCAGTTCCTATGAAAACATTAGCTCCTCTTCCAGTTCTCCCTCTGCATGGATAACATATAACTGCAAGATATCATATAAACTTGCTGAATAGGGAATTTCCCCAGGAAGTAAAGGTGAAATGTCATTTTTCCGTTTTTCTTGAGTGACAGAAGCTGTGATCCAGGTGAAATAACAGCTCTGATTGCTCAGCAGTTGCACAGATGTCTAACTCCTCTGTAGCATGCACCCACACCTTCTCCATTTCTTCTGTATCTTATGGGCAACTGAGAATGAACCTGCAGGGTTGATTTTCTCTTCTCCTCCCTGATAAAACCAAAGCTGGGTGCCCTGAATGTTTGTGAGCTCTCCTGGCTGTTCTCTCTGGGTGCAGAGACACATAGATGTCCCAGCCAAGCTCTATCCCTGCTTTTATTTTGCTTTGTGCCCTACACACTTTCTTATAAAGTCTGTAAAATAGCTACAAAAAGTTCCAATTTCTTTTTAAGGCATCAACTACACAGGTTACAATCTTCCTTTCTGCCAATGCAGAAAGGAGGGGGATTATCTAAGAAAAATAGATTGGGTATTAAGAAAACATTATTCACTGAAAGACTGTTTAAGTATTGGAAGAGACTTCTCAGGGAAGTGGTGGAGTCACTATCCCTGGAAATGTTTAAAAAAAAAAATTGAATTTGTGATTTGATTTAATGTACATGGTGGTTAAAATATCCGATTCAATTATTTTGGAGTTCTTTTCCAATTTTTATGATTTTGTGATTCAGTTCTTCTATAGGACAGGGTTAAAAACACATCAAAGAAGTAGAGTCTGGCTCTCAGTGCCTCTGTGGCTCTTTGGTGCAATGAGAGCACCTTCACTTTAGCTCTGTACAGGGGTGAGCCCCCAAAATGGCTGTGCTGAACAGAATCCCAGTGGATCCCCACACCAAGGGATGCAGACTGAGGATGCAGAACTGACTGTGAAATTACACTTCCCATCTGTGCAGAAATTCCTACCATATCCTCTGCAAGAGCATCACTTAGGGAGGGGAAAAAAAAAAAAAAGTCCAAGAGGAAAGAAATGAATTGGTATTTGGCCTAAATTTGAAAGACATGTTTCAGAGGCCCTTGGAAAAATTCAGGGAAGTGAATAACAAAAAAAAAAAAATTAAATCCCCAAACCTGTTGGATGTGCTTTAAAATGTGAAGTGACCCTGAAAAAACACCTTGTGGGGATCAGTTTTACTTCCAAAAACACTGAACTGCTGCTGAGGCATCTGATGCAATACAGCAAATCTCCTCTCCTGAGGCCATAAGAGGTTTTCTGAAACCCCTTTTCTTCTCAGGCTGGAGAGGAGCATGCCCAATGAGCACAATGCTGAATGTTGTCCTCCAGGACTCATCAGAAGCTCTTGAGCTAACACACTGTACTTCTGCCTCCAACATTTTATTTTATTTCTATTTATATGCCAATTCCAAATCTCTCATTCCTAACTGATATCAGGTAAAATTATCCACCTTCCACACTATATACCCCTAGGTGCACGGGCTACCAAATACTGTGTTTTGTAGGAAAGTAAACCTCTCAGAATTGATTTGGGACCTCTTAATTAAATGCCTGTCATAGGGAAAATGCTAATTCATCAAGATCAAAACTTCTGGGCAAAACCAATTTAGATGAGTTTTTGATCATGAGGAAGGAATGGGAAAAAACATCTTTGAAGCTATTAAAATGCTTTATTTTTTTGAACTTGGAAGTTTTTGCAAAGTGGAGAAGTTCTGGTTTTGGTTCAAAATATCAATTAGTTAATATGTTTTAAAAAATCAATGCAAACCATGTTGCCCTTTGGAGAGTCAGTGTGTTCAGCTCCCTGGAGAGGGACAGTGGAGACAGGTACCACTGAGCTGACTTTGCAAGTCCTCTGGAAACAGACTCTCTCACACTGGGATGCACCTTTTGTGGCAGTGCAGCTGGCAGTTTTACAGCATTAACTCATCCTGGCCTGTCTGCAGGGAGGCTTGGGCTGCACTGCTGGCAGACTGGCACAACAATAGCACAATTTGATTCCAGGAACATGAATAAGACAGCACAGGTGTATTGCACAGTGTGGCAGCCCCGTATTCATGCAGAGGGCTTGAGAAATGGGGTTTTTTCCTGCCATAGATATGCTTTTAGTGGGGATTGAAGATCTCAATACTCAAAGGTGGCAGGGCTATAGATGCTGATTGATATCCATATGTATTCTCCCTCTTGACTCCTTTCTTTTTTGTGCTCCGATCTGATTCTTTCCCTTTTCCCCCCTTGCACAATTGTCTTGTCTGAAATATCTTCTTAGAACTCCTTAAAAATGAGCAGTTGACATTTGTGAGCAGGGAAAACTCTGCTGGGGGAAAGAAAGGGGAAATCAGAATTTGAACTATGCACACCTGGCTTGAGTAACATAGCCCAGGTTGTGCTTGCTTTTCTTTATTGCTCACAAACCCTTCTTTTCCAGGCTCCACTTGTCACATCCTCTGTTTTGCTGAGCATGGAGGGGGCAGATGCCCTCAAAACCACTTCTGTTTAGGTTGCTTTTCTTTCAGCTGCTTTTGGGCTTCTGAAGAGATGTTGCTGAAGTGTGCATGGGAAGGAAGCACCCAGATCTTACGCAAACCCCCTTAGAAAATTTGGGCCTGGTGAAATATTTGGAACTAGCAGGTGGATGAAGCTGTTTGGATAAAAATTGATATAGGACTGAAGTTACCTTTCAAAATTTAAGTCAGAAGTGGACACAGTGCTTTCAACCTGGCTATTTTTAGGTGTGTCTGAAAACTAAAAAACTCAGATAGTCTCCTAAAGGTCTTTAAATCTGTTAAGACCTTTACAGATATCAATGATCTGTTTAAACTCTTCAGAGGTAAAGAAGCGAGCACTGTGCATGCTTCTGCCATCCTTTACTCATTTTGAGTAACGTGTTTCCTGCTGAAATCTCTAGCACCCTGGAAGGCAGAGATAGAGCTCTGAGAGCCAGCAGCTTGTGGTGACACCCGATCTTGAACAAGCCCTTTTCCCCACATGATCGATCATCCTCAAGCTGTTTGCATTGGTGTCCTCAAGGTTTAACCTCATGAAGATTATCAGAGGGATGTCTTGCTCTTAAAGGGTCTCTTCTGAAGAGCTGTACCACCACAGAAGTGTCCCATTGCTTTCTCTGGCTGGTCTTGGGGCTGGCACAGACTGGCTACTACCTTCTGCCTCTGTCTGGCCAGTTCCATGCCCTGCCCAGGAAAGGCCCAATCCAGCAGGATGTGGACAGCAACCAGGCAAACTTCTGAGTTTGCTGTGGTGCATCCATAAAATGGCATCCTTCATCCAGGATATTATTTTAACCTGGTTTCTTCTAAGAGGAAACTAAAGTCCCTTACTCTTCTGAAACCCTCTCCATTTTGCAAAGGTGACGTTACAATTTTTTACAAAATGAAACCAAACTCTTAGCCAGAGTCATGTCTTTTATTTATACAGAAATGTCTTTTATTTCCTCTTATGATATATTTATACTGCTGCTGGTCAGGGTTCCAAAGCCACAGTTACAGTAGTCCCAAAAAATACTCACGTGGAAGAAGATTCTGTTCAATTTACAGTTGCATGATTATGCCAGAAGAGTAATGGTAGTCAGAGTCACTCTTAAACTCATCCTTAAGCTATATTTCTCTCTTGGAAGTTATTTGAGAACAGCTAGTGGATATTTATTGATCAGCTGAAAAGCCATGAGCTTTGAAACAAGTTGCTTCTAATTAAATCACTTTTGGAAATACTCTGAGGGAACAGAACTTCTTACCTGGATTCCTCGTTATTATTCTGGACAAGTAATTGCTTTTACAGAAATTTAACAAATCAAATAACATTTGTGGTCTGCCCAGGATTTACTTTTATTAAAAAAATAAATAAATATAAACTGTGACTTGGCATCTCAGCTTTCTGGCAGTGCTCAGATGAGGAGACTTCTGTCTCTGTGTTGTGGCACAGGGGAGGATAATGGACAGACTGTCTTGTCCCTCCAGCCAGCAGTGGGAACTGATGGCTTCAGCAGATCTGTAGCTGCACCGCTCCATTGGGCTCGTTGGGGAATGTGCCTTTGGTGAATGCCAAGTGCAAGTGAGATTGATGGGGTTTTATAGCAGAAATACTGTATTGTTCCTATTCAGTGAGAACCAACCTACCGGAGCTTCACACCGAGTTTATTTTTAATCATCCCAGTCGTTTCAATTACAGGACTAACACAGAATTGCTATTTAAAAAACAAATAAAAAAACCCCATGTTTCCTATGTTGATAGCATTTTACAACATTTGAGTCCATTCTAAAATCAGTCATTGCTGTAAGAGATTTTACATTTTTTGCTACTGCTGCTACAACTCCCTGTTGTGAAATTTGCTGCTGGCAGAATTTTACTTCCATATTACTTGTTTAATAGCACAAAAAA
>VWZN01008170.1:256260-274848 GCA_013396955.1 Regulus satrapa | reverse complement strand
AAAAAAAAGAAAAAGAAAAAAGATATCTACTTTTGTTAGTGAAATGCTTCTCCTGTTTCTATACCCAACATTTGCATGTGCGGCACTGATCTTTATAAGTTTTTAAAGGAGTGTAAAGCACAGATGTTTTAGCTTGGGTCTTCTTACACACCATAAAAACCTCATTGTTCATTACACAGGTAGATATTGGAATTGATCCATGTCCAATCGTGCAAAATCCAAGAATATAAAAACTTTATTTTCTAAAACTTAATGAGTGAGAAGGAGAGAGAGAATGATGGAATACTTTTTATGCTTGGCAGTTCTGCAGCTGTGAGATGGTTGGCAGGTGAGACAATCTACCTGAGTGCTTTCTGTTCCATCCACAGACTAGTCATTCCCATCTGCACCCCTAGAGAGGCCCCATGTGCTCATCTCTTCTTTCTGCACACTTGGGATCCTCATTTTAGGAGGTGGGGTGACTTTGTCTCCCCACATCCAGGTGAGCAGTACCTTTCATCTTTACTCTTCATCTGGGACATAAGGCCAAGCAGGAAACTTCTTTCAGCCTTGTAGCACCCTGTTTTCTCCAGCCTCTGAGTTACAGGCATCAAACACCTAAAACTGTGCCAAAGAGCCCAGCAACTGGATCAGGAGTGACATGTTCCATCTGTGTCTGTAGAACAGCCACTAGGAAGGTCTTTTGGCTGTGGCTGCTGCCTCCTGGAAGAATGTACTCCAGCTCAGCTCCATACTGTCATCCTGTTAAATATTTTGTAGGTCATCAGTGTGAAGACAAGCTCATGGCAATTTATCTGCTAAGGCAATGGTTGGCCACTGAGGAGAAACCCTGTAGCTCACTCAAATCAAGGACACTTAGCATGGTGAAGCTTCACCTCTTGCCCAAAATGAGAGAAGGAGGTGGACTCATGCCTCAGAGCAGCAATCAGCTCCTGGGCTGGATGGAGAGCAGCTGCTAATTGCTTTCCTCAAAACCTTGTGCTGTTTGCCGACAAGCTCCTTGGCACACAGTCTCTGTGTTTGTTTAGGGGCAGACACAAGCAAATTAGCTTGGAAGTGCCAAGGCCTGATGCTATTTTCCTAGTTCCCAGCGTGCCACTTATTCCCTGTGGGAGCATGTGCAAATTAATTCTGTATGCTGCTCACTTAAACGGTGCTAATTGCATCAGTTCTCTTGACAATATACTTCTGCTGCCAGTCATACTACGAGTTTCTTGCATTTGTGTGGGTACATTAGAGAGGGAGAGGTTCTCTGAGCATCCTGCAGTGCAGGTATCCTTTGGAAAGATGAGTCTTCACCAAGATTCAGGAACTTCTCTAGAATTTTCTCTAAAATTTTCTCTAGAAAATTTTGAAAGGCATCTGAAGCTGAGCTAAGGGTTAGATTATGGGGTCAGCCTGGAGCTGTGACTGATGGGCTGTAAACGATTCCCTTTGCTGGTGGAGGTGTTATTGGGGTGGGAGTACCTGTAGTAGCATTGTCTCTTTTGGAATCAAGATCCAGTGCACAGGACAGAGAGAAATGAAAAACAAAAAAAGCAATTGGGAGTAAGCAAAGGAGAAGACAGAGATGCTTGGATCCAGGGTGAGATGATGGTATAAATACACAGTGCAGCCTGACACATAGTGGGGAAAACAGTATTTTTCACATTTCTCTGATGTGAAACTCCAGTGTAAGTGAGGCAGGACAGGAAGAAAAGTATAGAAAAAGAATTTAACCTTTTTTTTTTCTTTTTTCTTTATAATTTACTTTTGCACCTTCAAAAAGACTTCAAGTGCTTTGCAAATGCCAGAACTCCCTGCATTCCTGTTGTCCCTATTTAAACAGGATACAGTATTTTTTGGCTGTGCACGAAGCCCCCTTCCCACTTATCCATTTGCACTGAATGCATTTGAGGATTGGTGGCCTGTGACCATAAAATCAATTAGCATTGTTGCTCAAGAAGGTCCTTTTGATCTGTACTAGTGAACTCTTAGCAAAGGATGATATTTATGGGCTGTATCTAAACTAGGAACTGTAAATGTGGCCTGGAGTTTGCTCATCTGTCCTGGGGTCTGGTATGTTTCGCCCCAGGCAAGCTGACACTCCACCCCAGAACATTTCTGGGGCAGATGGGTACTTCCAACATGCCAGGGGGTGTTCATGCTCAGCAGCCCTCCCCTTTTGGAGGCTAAGACCATTTGCTAGCATAGATATGGGCTTCAACATGCCTTGGCCACAGTGCCCAGGAATGCACCCAACCATGCTTGTTTTAATTGGTTGGATGTAACTCTGCTGCTTTTGATAGATGTCTAATTTGGGAACTGTGTGTTCCTAGATTTCCCCTAGAAACAATGGGAAGAGAGTAGCTTTTTCAGGGCTACATCAGGGTATCTAAATTGGGTTTCTGCTCTGAATTGCACTTTGAAGGAGCCCTCTTTCTCCATTCTATAGAAAAAGCCTTTCAAAGAAGAGTGTCCTCTTGCCCAGGACCTTAAATGTGTGCTGCATGAGAGCTGTCTGGGGTATAATACCCTGCAGTAATTTTGCTTACTCTCTGTGTGGAGCACACCAGCTGCTGAGCAGTGCCAGCACCTAATGCATGGTCACACAGAGATTCACTTTTCCTGGCTACTGTGCTGGAAAAGGGGAAAGAGCCCTGTGGACATGGACACCCAGAGTCTCACTGAAGTCACTTGGGACTTTCCCAGCAGACAGGGGAGCCTGGGGAGGAGTTCAGCTTGGCGCTGGTGCACTTTCAGAGTAACGTTTTAGTGGAGAAGTGTGACAGCTTTATGAGGAGTAAGGTGGGTGGTGGCTGTGTTTTCTCCACCTGAAAGCTGTGCTGTGGTGAGGATTTGCTATTCCCTTTTCATTTCATGAGCATTTCTGACTTCTAGAAGAGAGCTGGAGAGGGGTTTTTTTTTGGCAATAGTTTGTAGTGCTAGAAAAAGGGTAATGGCTTTTATTTGGAAGAGGGCAGGGTTATATTAGATATCATGTAGAAATTCTTCACTGTGAGGGTGGTGAGGTACTGGAACATGTTGGCTGGAGAAGCTGTGGAAGCTGGATCCCTGGAAGTGTTAAAGACCAGGTTAGATGGGGCCCTGAGAAACTTGGTTTAGTGAAAGGTGTCCTTGCCCATGGCAGAGGGATTGGAAACAGAGGATCTTTGAGGTCTCTTCCAGCCCAGGGCACTCCATGATGCTCTGATTCTATTACTGCACTGACAGAGAGTCTTTGTGTGAGAGAAGATATGGAAACCTCATCCAGCATCAGTGTAAGCACTATTTGAAGGAAAAAAAGAGAGAACTGACCTTGGCCTCAGCAGCCACAAACAGGTGATTTTCCTGTCACTTACAGACTTGAAACTCCATGGTGTGAAGATTCAGTGTGATTTAGAAAGGAAAGGAGAGAGCAAGGCATTAAACTGCAAGGTGTAATCATATAATTGGTTTGATGCTCTGTTGTACCTACACGTTGCTACAAATTATAATGTTAGTACAGACACTACTGCAGTATCATTACACTGTCAGGTCCACCTGCCACTGCAGCTGAAAAAATGCTACATTTTTCCTTATAAATCCATGCTGGGTGGCACTTTATGGATTGGTTCATTTGCAGGAAAAGAATATCTGACAACAAATATTTGCAAAAAAAATATTCAGTTAATATGGGCAGACAGTTGAGGTATTCTTTCAAAAGAAGCATTTTTAAAAGAGTGAGGGGAAAAAGTCCTTGAATTTGGAGCCTATAAAATGATCTATGTGCAACGTTTTAGAAAAGAAAAGAAAATAAAAGAACAAATGAAGGTAGTACTATATATAGGAGTCATCAACTGACTGCAGGGAATGAAATGTGCTGGAGGAGCTGCTGCACAGAGAACCGCCTGTGTAATTAAAGAACAGAGCTAATGGGCTCTGAGAAATCTCCTCTCAGAAGCTACTTTCATGAAATATTCTTGGCTTTTAGAAAAATATTTCTCACCAAGCCCCTTCCAATTGAAGTGCAATCTTCAATGGGAAGACTATTTAAATATAGACAAAATTTGCAATACTTTCTACATAAAGATATGAAAACCACCCATCCCTTAACCCAAATTCCTCTTTCTTAGCAGGCTGTCTAGTCTAAAGATTGGGGACACAACTTTTGGGGAAGCCTGCATTTGCCACGCATTGCCTTATTTATGGATAGGATTACAAGGCTAAACTTCAGTGTCAGGGGATGAGAAAAAGGTGTCCTTTGGGTTGGGAGTATCCCACCTTTTGAGAGAAACTAGAGAATTTCTCTTGTGCTAATGAAATAATGATGGAGATCCAGAGTGTCTGAATATCTGCCAATGCACTGGGTGCTGCTGAGATTCTGGAATCCTGAAATTCTCCGTCTGGAAAGAAAGAAAGAAAGAAAAAAATAGAAACACGGTAATAAATAATGTTTGTTTTAACCTTCTTGTGTTTCTATTATCACCTCTCTATTTTATTCTTGTGGAACTTGACAGCTACACATGTTCAGCATTCATTATACACAAGTCCCCAGAGGAGCCCTTGGCAGCTGAGGGCTTGCTTATCCTTGAAAGAATTAAAATGAAATTTAAGAAACTCTTTCAGCAGAGTCTTATGGACAAAACGGATGGAAAGCTGACAATGGGGATTTGTGTTTGTCACTTTACAGGGAACATTTCTCTAGAGAAAGCCCTAAGGGGCAGCAGAATCTCAGCATTCCTGGCTAGGAATTGCTATAACAGACACAATACTGCATGTGGACAGCTCCTGTCCAGCCTCTCACCCCCTGCACCCCCATGTCCTTCTGGGCAGAGCTGCTCTCAGTCCCTTCATTCCCCAGCTGGGATGGAAACTGGGATTGCCACAGCCCAAGGGTGGCTCCAGCACCTGGTCTTATTAAACCTGACAGAATTTCCATGAGCCACTTCTCGAGCTTTCCAGCTCCCTCTGGATGGGCCTATCCTTCAGGTGTGTCAACAGCATCACTCACCTTGGTGTCATCTGCAAATTTGCACACATAGAGCTTCCTAGTGCCTCTAATTATAGGCCTTTGAAATGATGATAATGTAAGGCTATTAGAAATTGTAAAATGGTCCATATATATAGCTATAGAGCAATTTTCCCGATCTCGCTCACAAAAAAGTAATGTTTGATGTTGAAGCCAGTGAATAAAGTATAACAGAATAGGAATTATAAGATATCCCTATTCAAGAATTATAATTTTATGAGAAAGAGGTCATCTCTAACAAAACTAATTTTCTTCTGCGTAGTTACAGTTTGGTTGATATGGTAACTACCTTGATGAAGTACATTTGTTCTTTAATAAAGTACATTTTTTCTTAGACACTGTTACTATGTATTGAATTGCATTTGCATTAAAAAGTAGCACTCTACAATGGATTAAAAGCTGACTGATCTCATGTAGCAGGTGTCAGTGGAAAGTCATCCTTCCTGGTGCAACTGTAAAGGGAATATTTGTCACTTCTGGTGCTATTAAAAATTTCCATGAATCCCGTGGATATAAATGTAAAATCTTTGCTGATAAAAATGTTGGATAAAATAAATGATTGAAAAAAATATTATATAAGGTTGCAGACAAGAAATAAGTTTTAGACAATACATATTTAAAGGCACCTGCAAGAAGAGGATGTAACAAGGACCAGAGGCTGAAAGCTCAGGTCAGCCAGCAATATTTTCTCTTCTCTAAATCTGTAAGGATTCACAGATTAGCAGAGCCTTAGCTGCAGTGAAGATTTTGTTACTGTCTCTGCCATTTTCAGTGGCTGCTCATTGTTGCAAATCCTCTGAGCATCACAAGTGTTTGCTCAGAGTTTTACCTGACAGTAGCAGAAAAAGTGGGCATAAATGCTCTTTGACAGAAAAATGTTCACCTGTGTCAGGGGCTTCAGAGAAGGGCTCCAACAGAAGGAGGGCAGCTTTTGTCCTGCCTTCCCATCAATGCAGCCCTAGGTGTGGCAATGAGTCCTGGTGCTCCTGGGGGCTGATGGATGCTCTGTCAGTCCAGCACTCTGCTCCTTTGGACATACAGAGCTGTGCTAATATCTGGGATGGGAAATTACCAACCTTGTTTGAGCCTCTGTGAATTATTTTGTGGATGGAAAGTCACTGGAAAATGAGCATTGCGATAAACTTCTTTCCCTTGCCAGCTATTTATGCTCATTCTTTAGATGCAGGCAGGTGGGGAGGAGCCAAAAGGAGCACAGGACAGTTGTAAAATAAAGGCAAAAGTGAGGCTACAGTTCTTTAAGAGGTAATAAAATATTGCCTCTATCACTACCTGCCCATGTGAAGGATCCTTTCCACACCTTTTGAAAGTCCCTTTAATTAGTGGAAGGTGCTGTAAGGTCTTCCTGGAGCTTTCCCTTCTCCACACTGAACAACCGCAGCTCTCTCAACCTTTTTTCACAGGAGAGGTACTCCAGGCCTCAGATCATCTTTATGGCCCTCCTCTGGACCTGCTATAATAAATCCAAATTTTAGATATTATGATATACATTTATTATTGTTATTGTTGTTGCTATTATTGTTATTGTTGTTTTTGTTATTATTATAATTATAATATTGAATATATACGACCAAATACCTTTTACTAGTTCTTACTAAACTGATCCCTTGAGCTACCTGTCCCCATTGTTTACAAGCTTGCAATACCCTATTGATCTGGGAAAAGAAAACATAAATAAAAGTTATTTCAAAGGTTTGGCAGGAAAGGGGTGGATACATAGACAGTTCTCTGTGGAAAAACATTTATCTGCAATTGTGTTGACACTAATTGGGAGCATGAGAAATGGGTAACAAAGGCTGGTTATTTTTATGACTTTTAAAAACCTATGTGTAGGGGTAAATACTCTTCAAAGTTTTAGTCATTTAACTCCCACTTCTGCTTGAACAAACACAGGGAGGATTTCCAGAGTAGGAGCTGTCCTTTCTGAAAAGTTTGGGCAGCACCCCAATGTCAGCTGGCCTTTCAGAACTTCCCTTCCAGCCAAGCTGAGAGTGGAAGCACATTCTGAATTTTCTGAAGTGTTTGGGTATTTTGTTTGATTAGTTTTTTTTGTTTGTTTGGGTTTTTTTCATGACTTTCATGCAAATTTACAGACAGGAGAAAGACACAAACCAAGAGTGTTGTCTCAATTGATGGAAAGGCTCAGTTCATCTGTTCTGTCTTCCTGTCTGGTCAGGTAGAAAAGTGGCTAAAAACCAGACACTGGCTGTTGTATCTCTTATCCATCATGAAGTTAGGGGGAGGAAGGGTATTTAGGATGTGCAGAGCCTGGGTTGGAATTATTGCTGAGATGCCACGTGCAAGCTCTGAACAAAACCCAGAAGATCAGCCTTTGTTAGTTCTGCAGCTTCCAAACTGATGTGTTTCCTTGGGATAATTTTGTGCTGGTTCCTTTGCTTTTCAGATGTCCTGTGTCCAAATGTCCATGTGGAAGGAGACCGGTTCAAGCACACCAATGGGGGGACTGATGAGATTCCAGGTAAACACACACTCTTCTGCTGTCCCTCTGGGAACTGAAATAGAACAACTGCACATTTCTTGCGTGGTGCTCTGATTCATTACACCTTTCTTAGATGGAATTTTCTTGTTCCAACACGTTCCATGGTGAATAAATGTATTAGAAACTGTGAGGCTCCAAATGAGTTATCTGTTGACAGCCAACACCAAATTAATCACAAACTTTCTTTTGATATGGCATCAAATTTAAAAGCCAGTGGAGCTTAGTGAAATAGCTAGAGGAGTGCAATATGTTTTGGAGATCACTTTTTTCTTACCACTGCACATTTAGTGAGTTTTAATGTCCATTTATTTGATCTGTGATTGTTTTGGAAATCCAAGCACAGTGGTAATTACCACTGGAGAAAGGTTTATGTGTCCATTTATATAAATAAAAGATTCTCTGAAGCCCTGAGAAATCAAGGGAAATAGAGTGTGGTGATATTTCTGCTTTTCTGTGAGGTCTGATATATCTTTTCAGCCAGCTGAAGGACTTAATGTCACATATTTGCATGGGCTGTGCCTCTTTTCTAGACTCCCAAGACTGTGTTTGAGCTGTTGGCAGAGAAAAGATGCCCATCAAGGTTTCATTGGGAATAATTGTGACTGACCCAAGGACATAAGTCACTGCTGTGGGAGGCTGAAGGTTCTTCTGCACTTGATTATGAGTAAAAATGCTCAGTGTTTGACAGCTTTGCTACTCACTCATATTTTTTTCATTGGAGGTTTTTCAATGCACAAAATATCAGCTCCAACCGTGCTGTCTGTGGGCAGCTTATTTTGGCTGCTGTCTGATTACATCTGAGCCTGTGGAAATGTTGGGTGGTAATATCTTTTGTGATCATTAGACCCAAGCAGATTATCCCAAAACACCTATTTTGAGCTGCTGTCTGTTGCTGGGTCTTGCATTAACTTGTCTTGAAAGTCCTTCTGTCTCTGGGCTGGGCAAACTTTAGAGCAACTCAGACCTAGGGATTCTGAGTGAACCTATCTGCAGTGGAAGCTCCTCAAAATGAGTGGGAGGATTGTGTCCCTTCTTAGATGATCACCTTCTATGTGATTCTTTCCAGAAGAATGGAGCTACAAGTGGATTCCTATTTCCAATTCATGTTTATCTGAATTTTGATTCAAGTACTAAGTAGTAGACTCCAGGATTTTATTTGACTTCTAAAATATATCTTTTGTTGAGCAATATATGGGACAGGAATCCCAATTCAGATCTGATACAAAAGTTCTGGGTAGAGTGAGGTGTAAATGCCTACATGCAGTAGTATATATATATATGTATATATATAGAGAGAGAGCGAGAGAGAGAAAGAGAGAGAGAGAGAGAAAGAGACTTAGGCTCTTCTGTAATATTTTTGAGGTATTTTTTCCTTTTATCTTCAAGTCTCACTTCCTTCCTAGGAATGAAGTCAATATTCAGCATGTTAACGTAAAAGATGACTTTGCTGTCTTAGGTGGGTATGTTAGTTCAGGTTGGAAGGGTCCTATGGAAATCATCTAGTCCAGCCTCCCACTCAAAATACAATCTCCTTCGAAATTTGGCCCATTTTAAAGTTAGATTAGATGTCTCAGGATCTTACATGATTGAGTTTTCAGTTTCTCCAAAGGTGGATACTTCACAGATCCTCTGGGAAACTGTTCCAGTTTGGCCAGTGTCAGTGTCAGAGTGATTTTTCTTTACTTTCTTTTTTTTTTTTTTTTTCCTCATCTTGTTACTGGTGTTCAGGAAAATGTGTGCCTCTTTCCTGGAAAAACACGGAACGGATAGTCTGGGTCTGCTAACGACTGTTGTGCTGCTGGAGATGGATCATATAAGATCAAAGTTCCACTCCTTATGTGCTCCTTACTCATTCCATAGAATTTTCTGAAGACTCTGGGCTCCTGGGTCTGGTTTCAACATAAAAAACATTGCCTTCTTCTAGCTGAACTGGAACATTTCAGTTGGCCCAGGGTGCTGTGCTTCTCACTCCGAAAGGATGTGTTGTGCTGAAGAAAGGCTTTTTACTTTACCCCAGAGGGGACTGCACTTCAGCTTTGAGGCACAGCCAGCGTCCTGCTCCCTCACACCTGTGAGGGAGAGTCATCTCTGGGATATCTCTGGGTGACAGCACTGAGGGGGAGTCTGTTCTTCTGCCACCCAGCTCTTTATATGTGCAAGGATTTTATATGTACCTGTGCGTAGTGCTCCACTAGGAACCAGAATTGATCCATGCCCAACAGGCTCCTAACACTGAATTTCAGAGCTATATCTTGCACAAACTTGTTTATGAATGGACACAAAGAACAGTCTCATGAAGTAGAACTTAGAGTAAATCTCATTTTGTGGAGAGGGAAAATGGTAATTAAAATCTTCTTAGATTTAACACCTTTTCCTCTCTGAGAGAGAAGCAAGACCTCAGAACTGGGGGTAAGAAGAGCAAAAATCGTTCTGAGGATTTTTAAAAATCTTTTTTTCAAAAATTTTTTTGGGTGAAGTGCAGTTGCAGAAGGCACAGACAGTTTTTTCACACAAAGCATTACCAATTCCAGCCCTTTCTCTTCTGCTCTACCTGCATACAAGTTATATCCTGACCTGCTACATTTAGTTCTGTGTTTGCATTTAAGTGGATGAATTGAGTCAGTCTGTATCAGCAGAAGTAAAAATAGAAGCTAAAACATAAAATGAGCTATAAAAGAGGAACTTTTGAGATAAAGGGAAACAGTGGTGGAAGATTCATGGGATTTCGATAAGTCAGAAAATGAGGAGTGAAGGTAGTGAGGGTGGCTCCATGCAGAATAAGATAATTGCCATAAAAAAACCCATTGTGATCTGGAGGAGAGCCAATGCACTAAAGTGGTATTTTCCTTTTAAAAGACAGATGATTTATTTTCTTTAGACAAACAGGACTAAATAAATCTCATCTATCTGCTTTTGCTGAGTACTGCCTTGGAAGTCACTGCTGCAGTGAAAAAGGATAGAGATTAATAAATGTTAAGTGAGCTAGAAACTGCCTGGCAGGGAGACAGTCATGGAGTTTCTAGGAAAGAGAGTAACAACCTAGAGTGTAGGCAGTGATGAAGTTTCTCTTGGTCTAGTTTTAGGTCTAATCTCCCCTGTGAGTTTCCACTCTATGGATTGGGATCAATGGCTCCAAAACCCAGGGATTTTTTCTTTTTTCCCCAAATAGCTTGGTCGGTTTAAAAGGCCTGTTTTGACAGGTATGGATCAATATCAGGACTATAAATGTATAAACTCCTACTGTGGGAACTGATGGAGTCCTAATCAGCAGATGTTTGTGCATCACAGTCCTCTAGAGCTGAGGAAAACACAAAGGTCATTACTGGACGAGGTAGGGAAGAGAAGAATTCCTGGACAAGGCTTTTAGTAGCTGCTCATTTACAAAAATAATGAAAAGAAAAAGAAATGGTCAGACCTCCTTAGCTCAGGAAAGATGGATTCAGCCTTGACGGGCTCTTTGGCGTGCTCTGGAGCCAGAGATAGGCAATTAAAATCCTGGGTTTGGTTGCTCTTGCAGTGTGCAGGTGGAAAGGGGAGATGATGTTGCTCTCTGTGGATAGATCAGAACAGCAGCAGGGAGATCAGGGAGCCACTCAAGCTGAAGGACAAAGGCAGCAATAGGAAATGACTGTCAGCTGTTTCAGACATACATTCAAGACATCGGAAGAGGACTTGAAGCTGTCAGAGATATGAAGTACTGGGACGAGAGGTGAAGTTGTACTAATGGAGACAAAAAACCAGTGATGGATGGTCCTGAGTCCTCTCAGAGCAGAGGTCTGTACTCTGTGACCCCCTTGTCTCAAAGCATTTGAAGAAGAAATCTCAAGCTGCAGCATTCAGGATGGGCTGTTACAGTGAAATAGGGTTGCATGACAAAGAATTTATAGGCAGCTTTACTGATAATAAAATTTTGTCAGTGAAATGAAGCAGCATCTGCTTAACAGTATATAACATGTGAATTTAGAATATAACACTGAATATGTTGCTGAATGCATTAGAAATCAACAGGGAATTTTGAAAGAAGGCAAGGAACTTACCTAGAATATCACTTTACCTTCCAGAAAGTTTGATGTTTTAAACTAATGCTTAATAGTGGCTTAAGAGATTCTTGTGGGAATTGGGATTTGGTTGGGTTTTTAAAAGAGAAATAAAAACATAAGAGAGTTTAACTCATCTGCCCTAAAATACTCAATAATACCACCCATTCCCACCTATTGTATACCTCTTAAATGCTAAATGTAATATGTAATACCTCATATTATGTTGAATTGTCATTTTCATTCCATCAGCATTTAAGAAAGGGTCATGACCAAGCAGGAAAAAAAAAAAGATAATATTTTACATTCTGCAGATGTGACCTTTGTGTATTTTTAGGAGCCATAATATTGCATCAAAACTACATATGAATGTTATTTAAAATGAATTATACTTTTTGAGATTTTAAGACTTCACATTTGAATTATTTGTATTTTTAGACTAGACTTGCTAGACATGGGATTTGGTTGCAAAAATCTGGATGATCCCTAGAATTAAGAATGAGCTGAGCTCTAGTCCTGAACATTACCAGAGGAGATAATACTCCTCAACAGATACTGGCTGCTACTTTCAGGGGACTCTGCCATGGAAGTAAAGAAAGGCCTGAAGTGATTTCAACAGAGTGCTACCAAAAATAAACCCTGGGGAAGGATAATTCCAACCAGGACACGGCATCAAACATCCCACATGGTGTTAATAGGGCAAGGGAGGAACATTAAAACTCTGACTTTAATTCCTAAGTAGTCACATAGGTTGTGTGTTTTTAAAAAGAGCAGAAGCTGCATTATGAATTGTACCACAGACTGACCTCAGATTCCAACTCTTTTCCCTGTCTCCAAAACCTCCATGTGAAAATGACCAAAATTCCAAAACATTTGTGACCTGTGTGTTTTTCTGTGACTCTATAGGGGGCATTTGGACATTTTATGATGAAGGCACTGGTTGTAGAACAAGTCCCCTACAATTACAGACTGCAGTGACTGTGTTTAGCTGTCAGTGTGTCTCCAGTTCCTGTGGTTTGCAGCACAGGGTTCAGATTCCAGAGATGCCAGTGCCTCAGTAGCTAATTACAGTATCCCTGAGACTATTTATATTTGCCCACTAAAGCACGTGGTAGTATGAGAAAACTGGAGTGTCCGGGCTGCTGGACCTGCAGAACGAGCACATGGATCAATGCCCTCCTGGGGAAAATAGTGTATTTGTGGTGCCTGTGTGACAGGCACTGTGCCCTTCCTTTGCTCTTGGCAGTCTCATTGGGAAGCCCCCAAGAGGCCAGTGAATAGTCCATGAATAGCTGCAGAGATTTGTGAGGGATCACTGCCTTGGGACAGTAGATGCACAGACACAGTGGTCACCAACAGAGACTAGCCCTGTGCAGTGCTGGTGGAGCTGGCTGTTGGTGCAGACATCACCACTTTCCTCCCCATCCTCAGGCTTATGCATACACAGGACTGGAAGCAGCTGTGATATTTTTGAGAGATGGGGCAGAAGGATGAAGCTTTGCTGCGCTGTGGCACAGTCACTTTGCTCCCGTGTTTTTCAGTGACCATGACAAGGCAGTGCTAATGGGGTAGGGCTCAGGACTTCTTACTTCCTCCTCTGCCCACATTTTCTGTAGGAAGTCCCCCAGAAAATGTGAAACTGTTCTGAGCTGAGTCTGAATTCCTGACACACAGACATCTGGCAAGAGCAGCTGTAACTCCTGAGAAGCAAATAGGGAAAGGAGAAGCTGACCTGTAGCTGTAGTCACAAGAATTATGAGAGTCTCCTGGGAGCTGAAGAAAATGGCTGGACTTGTGCTGTGAGGTGTATTTGTCCTCTGGGCTAGCAAATGAGACACTTGCAATGCAGGTGACCTCATGGAGGTCCTGTTGGCTCAATTTTTAGGAGTCTATGTACAAATCTTACGAAGAGCAGCTGAGAGAATTGGGGGTGTTTAGCCTGGAGAAAGGGAGGCTCAGGAGGGTCTTATTGCCTCTAGAAGTCCCCGAGAGGAGAGTGTAGTAAGTTGGAGCTCAGTCTCTCATGCCAGGTAACAAGTGACCAGAGGAAATGACCCCAGGTTGTGCCGGGGGAAGTTTTGTTTGGATATTAGGGAAAATACCTTCGCTGATAGGATGATCAAGCAATGGAACAGGTGGAATCACCATCCCTGGAAGGATTCTAAAGATGTGTAGATGTGGAACTTGGGAATATGGCTTGGTGATGAACCTGGCAATAGTTGGACTTGATCTTAGAGATTTTTTTCAAGCTTAATATTTATGTGATTCTACCATTCTACTGCACAATAGTTAATCTCAACATTATAGCCTAAATCACTGCATTTAAAAGGTCTTTGAAGTTTTCCAGAGGTTGACAAATGGTTCACTAGTGTTCAGAGACATTTTAATATACAGTTACTCTAAAAAAACACAACAGGTGAAGCAGGCAAATAATTACTGATAAATCATCTGTGACTTCTAAGCATAGCTACTGTAGTCTTGTGGGCTGGCTCTAATCTGTGCATGCCCAGTGTCCAGACCCAACAATCATCCAGTGTGGAGACCTTGGTTTCTTTAGGGCTTCTGTGCCAAGGGATTTCTCTTCTACAGAAAACTAAAGAATTGGCGAGTGAAAATGTACAGTCACCCCAACAGGGAGTAGGCAGTCACCAAAGAGTGTACTGGGATTAGGAGCCTGGAAATACTAGAACATCCTCTAAAGTATACACAACCAGGCTGACACCAACAGAGCTGGGGTGAGTTCTTTCAATTAGAAAAAAACGTGTCTTAAATTAATCTTTTATCATAATATGGTTGGAGACATAGCTGTTTCACAAGGTCATGTATCTCAATGGCCTTGTGTATGTTCATGACCTGACAACATCAGGTCTGTGCTGGAGCAGGTAGCCTGGCTGAGCTTCTCAAAAATGCCAGGAAATATGGAGAAGGAAAGATGAATTAACTTTAAAATGTGCTTTTGCAGCAAATAAACTGGTAACAGCAGAGCAGTCCCTGTGAAAGCCTTTCTCTGGTCTGAGTCCCCAGCGGTGACAAATTCTGATATCTGCATTCACAAAGAAGGTTTAACAAGGGTTAATCATTCACATGAAAATGATTTTTTGACTGGTAGTATTTGCTTTTTCCCAGAAGTTAAACAATCCAGGTAATTTTCTTACTCCAGTGCATTTGAGATGAAAAGGAAATAAATTCAATTTTGACTGTTCATAGCCCAAGAAGCAACCAATCCTTTGTCTATAAAAAGACTACTAGGTTTTCTAACTGTGATATAGATATTTTTCAGTCCAAATATTTTGGATTAACTCTCCTTCAGAAACCATCCCATGGATTTTTCAACAGTGCAAGCTTTCTTGTTATTGTGGACACATGAGGGGAAAAAGTAATATATAGACTTCTAAGAAAATACTCCTAATTCTTGGAGTTAAATTAGTCTGTCTGATGAGAATTCTCTGGTGACCACTGTGGCCAGATTTTGGGGTACTGGTAGGTCTAATCTGTTTTGTTCTGGTCACCTGACATAATCAACCATGACAGTCTTCTAAAGAGTAGTCCCTACCTGTTTTCATGTTGGGCCTTGTTCATCACACCTAAAATTAATGGGAATATTTTTATTTTCATCAACAGCTTATTGACCGTGTTTTCTTATAGCCCAGACAGTATTACAAGGAAAATCTAGCAGTCTTAGTAAGATGTTTTTTCTTAAATATATTTTTTTACCTTAAGAGTAATACTACTTACTTGTACTGAGATCCTTCCTTCCCTACTGCTGTCCCAAGGGATGACTTTCCAGATGTGCCATTTTGTGGTTTTCTGGAGGAACACAGAGCACCCTGACACATGAGGAACTCAAAAGAGGCCTTCAAAATAGAGGAACTAATTAAAATCAGAACCTAAATAGTCTCAGGTAAATTCAGCTGGTGCAAGCCTATCTGGCACACAAAGGACATCAAAGGAGCAATGAACTCCTGTTTAATCTTGTAAATCAGTGGAGCAGGAAGGGGCAGAAAGAGGGCCTATGGCACCAAGCCGAGTGTCCATTACTGAGAAAATGGAGATTACTTCAACACAAGAAAAGCCTTCAGTAATGAGGCAAAGAGCTCATGTCAAAACCAGCTTTCAGTGTTGTTCAATAGGCCACTTGCAACTGTTTGAAAACTGAAGAGGCAAAAGGATAAGAGAGAAGCAGGGGACAGATGTAGATAAACAGAACAATGCATCACATAAAGTGATGTGTTATTAGCATGGGATCAAGTGTTGAAAGGTGCTGCCTCAGAGGCAGCTGCTTTGAGCAGCAGGCAGCTACATGAATTTATTTCCTGTTTTTATAGCAGGCTGGGGGTTAGATTACAACAGCTTTTATACAAGATGTGGTGGCTAGAATTGTGTATTCACTTACTTGCTTCTGGTTTTTAATTCTCTCTCATACTGTACATTTGGCATGATTTTCTTACTGGTTTATACTCAGTTTATCTTTCTCATTTATACCCGTTTTATCTTTCCTGAAATGTTATCTTTTCTTTCCTGTGTAAAGATACCAAGTGCTGTATTTTGCCCCTCTGTTTTGGCTGAGACTTTAGACTGACGTTTCAGAAAGGGCGGCCCAGTGGCTGCCTGCTCACCTGCCTCACTGCCTCTGGACGATTGCTCCTTTTTGAAGTATAACTGCACTCTATACCTCAGGTAGGCTTTCTGCTCCTCATAATCCCAAATGTGGATTGGTGCTCAAGATGAGATCAAACTCCTTTTTGTGGCTGCATTGAACTCCTTTGGTTTGTTCCTTTCCTGGAGCCAAGAAAAAGTAGGAATTGTGTTTTCCAGTGCTCTGGTGGGGAGTAAGCAAACCAGGATCAGTAAACCAACAGTCTCAGTGATGGCATCATGTACAGGGGTAAATCTGACATATAAATTTTGTAAAATTGAGGCCATCTAAAATGTGCTCTAAGCCACTTTGTTGAGTATGACCTAGAAGGTACAAGGCGTGCTGGAAGATACCTCTTTCATTCTGGTGTAAGACCTATTCCATCTGCTTTAGCAAAACCTCAGCATTAGCATAAGCTCTTCGCAGCTCTCCCTACTGGAATCTGGGGATCTAGTGAGAAGAAAGTTGGGTCAGCATGAAGTGCTTCTTGAATCCCAGCTGGAACATCAGTGGAAAAAAAGGTTAATAGCAAGAACCTCTTTAAAGTACTCTTGAGGCCCTTAATCTATAGACTCTGCAAAGTTTTATAGCTCCAAAATTCCCTTGCAAGCTTCGTGTAAAATTTAGCTAACTAATTCTTTTAATGACCTGTTTCAACCCATTTAGTCATTGCAGCAGTGTTTCATGCAGGGCTTGTGGGCAGCCAATAAATCTCTGGTTTGTTCCTCCAGAGGTGCAGTCCTTAATGTTTTGGGGGTAAGTCAGGGAACCACTGCTGACTGAACCAAACTGCTAGGAGAGCTGAAATTGGCATGAATTACCCATGCAAAAATAAGTTGCTCCTGCTTCCATCTTTGCTGGAGAGGTAGAATACAGTGAAATAAACAGGACAAGAAGACAGAACTCTTATCCTTGGTAAGTCTTTGGAAAGAATTTCTTCTGACAGCCAGAAATAGTTGGAAAAAGAATTTTTTTACAAACATTTGCAATGGCACAGGTCTAAACAGTGTGAGTGGCAAGACTCATGCACCTGCTCTTGTGCAATACATTTGACACTGTGTTGCAAGACATGCCTGTATCTAAACTGGAGAGACATAGATTAGACAGATGGACCACTTGTATACAGAATTGGATGGGTTGGCATTCAAACTGTCGTGGTCAGTGGTTCAGTGTCAAAGTGGAAACCAGTGGTGAGTGGTGTTCCTTGAGGTTGGTATTGAGGCTGAAAATGTTTGACATTTTTTTAGTGACATTGAGGATAGTGGGTGTGAGACACCTGCAGCTTTGTTTGCCACGCACACCAAGCTGTGAGTGCAGTCACACACTTGAAGGAAGGGATAGCATCCAGAGGGACCTGGAGAGGCTGGAGAGGTGGGGCCAAACCTCATGAAATTCAGCAAGGCTAAGTACAAGATCCTTCATGTGAATCAGAGCAATTTCAAGACCAAATCCAGGCAGAGAATGTATTGATTGCAGCTCTCGAGGAGAAGGACTTTGGGGTGCTGGTTCATGAGAAGCTCAACATGTCTCAGTCATGAGCACTTGCAGCCCAAAAAGCCAGTTGTGTCCGACCCAGTCATGTTGTGCATCCACAGCCCTGTGGGCAGCAGGCTGAGGGAGGGGACTGTGCTCCTCAATTCTGTTTTCTTGAGACTCCATTTGGAGTGCTGCATCCAGCTCTGGGTACCCAACATACCCAACAGTGGAACTGTTGGAGAAAGTTGAGAGGAGGCCACAAAGATGCTCAGAGGGCTGGAACACCTCTGCTGTGAAGACAGGCTGAGAGATCTGGGGATGGTCAGCCAGGAGAAGGGAATGGGCCAGGGACACCTTCTTGCAACCTTCAGTCCTTAAAGGGAGGTAAGAAAAAAGCTGGACAGAGACATTTAAAAAATGCTTTTGGCAATCAGATGGGGGGAATGGTTTCAAGCAAGAAGAAAGTAGGCTTAGATTGGGTGTGATTAAAGGTCCTTTGAGATGGACACTCAGTCAAATCTTAAAAATATGTCTAAAATCTGGTACCCACTCAGCTCTTGGCAGGGTTTCTTTTCCTCTGGAGGAGGAAATGTCAGGAACAGCAAATTGCCATAGCACATAATGGCTACTGTAACAATAATAGCAACACATGCTGAATAAAGTAAATGGTCTCTCCTCTGGGATTTGGACACTTCTACTCCTGCCCTGAATTGAGACACATCTTGGCTGTCCAGAAGTAGCTGCTTTCAGGATAGAGCATTGTGGAAGACAAGAATGCCCAATGCTTTGATACAGGAGAAAGAAACCTCATCTGCACTCTGCCTTGACAAAACTGATTGCTAGACTTGTCTGATTAAATACACTATGTAACCTTATTTTATGGCATGACATAATTTTTTTCCTTTTTTTTTTTTTTTTTTTTTATTTTGTA
>VWZN01008170.1:209937-231516 GCA_013396955.1 Regulus satrapa | reverse complement strand
TTTTTTTTTTTTGTTTTTTAATTTTAATTTTATTTCTAGGGCAAAGTCTATGGCATAGGAGAAAAAGGAGAAAAGGTATGATCTAATCCTTCACTGGTCTAACAAATGAGTTTCTTGATGTTGCCTTCTGTAGTTCAGAGGTTTCTTTTGGAGTGCATAGGATACAAAAGATGTGACACAATTGGATCTTTGTGGGGAACCTTTATGCCTCCTTCTGCAGACAAGCTTTTGAGTGTTCATTGCTTTTTCCCCTTCATATTTTTGAGTTTCTTTGTGCATTGGCCATGGAAAATCTTATCAAATTGAAATCATAATCTTTGCTTTGTGCAAGCAGCAGTGAGTTCGTGGAGGATAATGCACTAAAGAAATTGGCTGTAAGGATGAAAAACATGAAAGCATAATTTTGAGTTTATTGAATTTTTCAGTAGGATTAAATTTGGTTTCTGAGAAGTCTGTCATAGTCTTTCTTCCAGTTGGATCTTTTCATTAATAAACTGAATGAAAAAAGCTGGAATATTTTTACTTCAAATATTAGGTAGGACAGAGTAATAAGACTTGGATGTTAAAACTGAGGATACAGAATAACCACTGAATATTTCTCTGTTATCCATCTTGGAAAACTCTTTCACTGGTGATCAACTGTGGGAAACAAGTAGCAGTACTAGATTAATTTGCATTTTGAAAAGATGGTGATTTCAAAGGGATTTTTGCTACAAACTTTCCATTCTGAAAAAAAAAATAAAAAAAAAGAAGCATCCATGCCTAGACTTCAGAGGAGAATTAGCTCTTTCTGTCTGTAGCTCCATATCACACCTGGTTGAGGGTGTTTTCCTTATGATCAAAATGAAATTTCAAGTTGCAAGAAACAATGGAAAAAGATTGACAGGGTAGAAGATGAATGTATTAAGGAAGAAGTCATGGTTCATATTGAAAAATGAGATTAAGAATCTGTTGAGATGTTTTTCAGGGAATCTGTGGCTACTCAATAGCTCAGAGAATTTCAAACAATATTGGATTGTGATCTGAAAGGAAGAATGCTGCACTAGAGAGAACATGGCATTTATGTCCATTGCAGCTTCTCATTTGCTCTTGCTATGGTTATGATATATTGATTGTATATAGTGGTAATTCATCATGTGAAATTACAATTGAAATGCCAGTTGCTCATGGAAGGAAATATTATTGATCCAGGCTAGAGACATGGGGGCCATAAAGAACACATTTCTGCATTCATTTTCCTGCAGTCCTCCCACTGACAAACACTATTTAGCCTCTGAGACTCAGGATTCAGCCTTTGGAAACCAGCTTGTGTTTGGCAGGTGGTGGGAGCCAGCAATGTGATGGGAAACATGATGTTCATGTGTTCATGGTATTTAGTTGTGCTGCAGTTGAAGCAAGGTCCTGTTTCCTTACCTTTTGAACTCTACAGAAAAAAGTCAGAAAATATAATTCCATCTGTATTATTTTCATGCAGAGACAAATAGGTTTGCAGGTCTGGAGGGGAAAAAGTAGAGATATGTTAGAGTATGTGCAGAACTTCAGCTGGAGTATCCAAACAGCATTGAGTGCCCAAACAAAAGTGTAGGCTTGGAGGATGCTGAGTCTATGGTCAGCTTGTTGTGTTTATTTTGTACCTCTGCCACCTGAGGCAGCTTGCTCTCATCTGTGGAGGGAGGATTTATGGGATCCAGGGTGTCTGTGCCCCATGTGCACCCAATGGCTCAGTGTCAGTGCTGTTGCTGATGCATGGAAAAGATTTGTCAGCTATATGTTGCTGGCTTGATTAAAAAGAGGGCCTCAGGACATAGAATAATAAAATCACAGATTATTTCAAGTTGGAAGGAATCCATATGAACCACCTAATTCAACTCTTTGCTCCTTCCAGGACTATTTAAACTAAACTGTGTAACTCAGAGCACAATTCAGATGCTTGTTGAACTCTGACAGGCTTGCTGCTGTGACCATGTCCCTGCACAGTCTGTTCCAGTGCCTAAGAAGTAGCCAGAACCACAGGGAGCAGGACTGCAAGCATCTGCAATGCCAGCTACCATCAAAGTAGAATAACCTATGAAATTAAAACCTTCCCAGAGAGAAGAACACCTGGAAGGAGAGGATTCACGTATCTCTTTGTTTGCCTGCTGCGCTGCAATGGCTGCATGAGCAGGAATTCTTGTTTCTCACTTTGGCTGTGACAGCTTTGTTTCCTTGATTTTGATGGGTATGAGCCATTGCTGGAAAGATGGATCAGGGATGCTGGGCTTTACTAACAGCTGCAGTCTGTGTGGTTGTTGCTCTGCATGTGCAGTGGGATCCTTTAAAAGGATGAGGCTCATATTCTAAATGTTGATGGGACAAAGTGGCATCACCTTTGAAAAGACTGAGACGACAAGATTAAAATCACCCCCTTATTATAGTCTTGCTCTCCAGCTCTGCCAGTGCCAAACACCTGTCAGACCACACTGTTGCCAAGTACTCTTTGTAGGGCATTATGTGAGGTCTGAGGCATTTGTCAGAGGGAAAATCCTGTGTTTTTCCAGAAGGACAGGAGAGGTACTGGCCTTGCTTCTCCCGGTCATCACCTTGGTTATATCACAAAGTTAAAGCCAAAAGGATGCTTGTATTAGCATATATAATCTGTCAGGCACATCATTAGTGGTAAACCCCAAGATAGTAGAAACTGTGGATAAAAACCTTATTCATGTTGACATGAGGACTTGTGTGACTTTTAAGCCCAGGAAACTCACTGTGCTGGTTCAAGCAGCAGCCTGGCATATTCTGCCAGGCCCAAGTATCTCAGAGTGATGTAGCATACTTTTTATATACAGAAACATGCATATGCAGCCAAGTTATTGTGCACAAATATAAAATAAATTGAAAAAAAAAAAAAACAAACAGGAAAAGAACATAGTGTGTCTGCAGGCGCCCTTGCAAACAACTCTCAAGTGGATTTCCTGGAGAGGTGGTACTCACTTACTGCTGCTCTGTATTGAATCTTAAATTTCCATTTTTGACTGTCATCTTTCAACCCTTGGAGTTCTTAATCCCTTTCACATTAAATGTAGTCTGTCACATTTATCGTCATAAATCTGTGTCCCCATTCACTTTTGCAAATCCTTCTATTATTGAAGGGATTATTATATGTGGGGAAATCTCCAATTCTGTAGCATCATCACCATGAAAGGGAATATTTTAGCTTTATTCTGGAGGTTATTAGAGGGGCTCTCTGCTAAATCAGATGGCCTGATTCTGGAAGGGTTATAAATCATATCTTCAAATCTCTATTAATTCAAGAGGGGCAGGGGCAGGAGAGGAGTGAGGGCAGAAGAAGCAGCTGGAGAGCATTTTTGAGGATGATTCAATCAAAATGGGGTTTCAGTAACTTGATCAAAGTCAGAGAATTCATGTCTGACAAGGGAAGTTCTTTAGAGCATGAGGTCTGCATTCCTGGGGCACAGCCATCCATATCACAAGCCAGCCCTTCTAATGCCTCAGTGCAAAATTTAATGGGAGTCTTTCAAAAACTTGTACCTTTGTCTTGCAAAATGCTGAGCATTATGCAATGGTGCTGAGACACTCTTCCAGCATCCCAAAGGCCAAGAGCAGGGAAAAGGCTCTGAAGGCAGGAAGATGCTTGGAAATGTGATGACTTTAGGGGGACTGAGACGCAAATCTGTCAAATCTTGAGTGGTATGGAGATATTGGTGGGAAATTATTTTTCACTCCTTCTTCTATTGTAAGTCTGAAGGGGGAACAAACCAAGTTACCCGATAGCAAGTTTAAAATAAACAAAATTAAGTTGCTTTTCATCCAGCAGGTATTGAAACACCTCCTTGCAGACTGTTCTGGAGGTAAAAATTTAGTGTGTTTGAAACCGTGAATATGAGTTAGGCATCTGTAAACCTTTCCTGAGTACAAAGACATTCTCTGCTTCAGGATGTCAGTGGAGCTCTAAAAACAGACAGAAGGACAGAAGGTTTGAGAAGTCTCCCATGAGGAACACTGAGGCAGAAGGGCCAGGAGCTCACTGCACTTTTGTCTTGACTGCTGATAACTGTTCTTAGACTTTTGTACAACTCCTGAATATTGCTACCACCTTCATTGCCCAGAAAGGGGCAGAAATTTCCATAGTTTGTTCAGGGTTTAGGCCAACACTATTCACACGTGTTGAAGAAGAGTAAGAAGCATGAAAAACGTGTAATGAAATAAGTGGATCAAGAGATCACTACCATAATTTTTACATTGGAAACCAATTAGAGGAAAAAACTCTAACCACAAGCACCCATCTTTTGCAGAGGTGGTGGATGAAGATTTCATTGTGTTTTGCATTGGGACTTTCCTCACTAATGACTTTCCAAGAGTATCCAATCTTTCCTTTTGTGCTTTATCTGTTTCCCTTCATGCTAATAATCAAACAGGCAGCAGTGAATATGAGAAAAAACTTTAATAGATTAAGTCTATATTCCCCTAGCAATTTTTTTTTTCATGGTAATGACTCTGATAAAAATGCAGAAATATTATTATAATATTTCTAAGGAGAATAAAATCTCTGAAGTAGCTTGGCTTGTTAGAGATGCAGTGACTGCATGGCCAACATAGGAAAGAAAAGCAGGCGGATAATTCAGGCTCTGGGCTACACTGTAGGACACCCAGACTTGGAACTTGGCTCTAATGACCTTGAGCAAAGCAGGTAGTCTTCATCCCCGTAAAATTAAGCTGAAGAACCTCTTTCTCTCCAGGTCTGTATATTTTGTCTGATAGATACCTCAAACAAAGGCTTTTCTTCCCCTTCCCTTCTCTTCCAAATTGGAGTTATTGCCATTTTTAGGGCATCTGGAATAGCTGTGGAAATCTGCTCAGTGACTCCAGACAGAGCCCTGTGCTCTGTCTGCCCCAAGGCAGCTGAATATACGAAAGGCCTGACCTGAAAGCCTTGTTGCTTTTTTACCCCTGTGCTGTGCTGTCAGCAGGACTTACCAAATTAGCACGAGCACTGTGCCTTTAGATCAGGGCTGGCCAGCATCCAGCAACTTGGGACACAAGAAAATCAGTGCAGTTCTGCCTGAAAAAAAGTGCTGCAGGCATAGCTGGAGTCTAGTGCTGGAGAACCAACTGGAGGATGATTTGATGGAGTAAGAGAGCTTTCATCTGTGTATTTTTAAGGGATGCATTTTGGAACCAGGAGGATGGTGTGTAAGGCAGGTAAGGCTCAGGCTGGCAATGATATTTTAGACCCAAGGGCCAGAGATAAAAGCTTGAAAACAGCTTCAGTACAAAGGAGGAGCAACCAGCTTGAACTTCTAATAACTCTTCCGAGCTCTTAAATTATGTGGAGCTTAAACTTACATGAACCAAGAAATAATCCTTATTCCCACAACTTCCAAATAAAACTAATTATGACTGAGAGATTTGTGTGTCCTTTTCATTCCTGAAATGGTGAGCCCAGTGCAGGGAGGATGCTCCAGTGAGGTTACAGACCTTGCTTGGGCTGCTGTGGTAGTTCAGTAGTGTCACCAAGTTCCCAAACTCAGAAATACCACCCAGTTTACCCACGAGGTGAACTGAAGGGTTTCCCCAGAGAGGCTAAGGCAGAAGCAGGCTGCAGGAGCCTTGATGCATCAGCATCCATGCTGGCTCCTTCAGTGAGCATATCTGGAGAGTAACAAAATGGGAAAACATCTCAAAGTTTAGAGATAATATTGAGTTGAAATTTGAAGACAAAGCAAAACCCCAATGCCCTGTCACTGATGTTCCTTGGAGACAGTGGCTATGGAAACATTGCTTCCTTAGGGTTGTGTTCTCATGTTCTTAGTGCTTAAGTTCATCTTATTTTATTGCAGAATAAAAGATAATGTGAGTAAAACTGACCTGGTAATGCAAAGTGAAAGCAGTCTGCAGGGATTTTATATATATATATATGTTTTGGGTTTGTTTTTGGTTTTGTTTTTTCTTTGGTCAGGAACTATTCTTAGCTACTGAGTGTTGGCTAAAAGCACTTAACCTTTCAGTCCAGCATTGAAACATCTGCATAATAATACCTCATCTAGTCCATAAGGCTGTCATGCAGTTTACTGGAGTTGTTCATATCTGTGATTTATTTTCAGAATCCTCATATTAAAAGGTGAGTCCTAGTAATGTTGCTATCTGCCTTACTCAGTATGTTCTGAATCCTCTGGGGTATGTGGCCAATTTTGGTCTGCATGCTGAGTATTTTTGTGTCCCCTTAACTGTAGTTAAAGCACATTCTGCAGAGCTAAATAACCATGGTTTGATGGAGTTCTTTTTCTTAACCATAATTAGAGGGTTTTAGATAAATTCTGTGGGTTTCTGTGACCCAGAATAACAGCTGCAGATTGCAATAAACAACGCAAAGTCAGCTCCCATACTTACTGTGATTGTGACAGCCTAATTCTCAGCAGTGTAAGAGTGTTAGTAACTTGGTTCCTTTTTTTGTTGTTGTTTTCCTTATATAAACTTAGAAAACATGTATTTCTTTTCAGCATTGCCCCCTTGCTGGCAGGTGCATTGCTGGTATGCAATGACATCTACTGGCAGCCAGAAGTTTGCAAAGTCTCCAGCACTTGTTTCTTTAGATTTCTCTGCCGAGATCTACTGGCAGTAAGGAAAGGAAGCATGTGAAAGAGATTTGCCAGCTCCATGTTTCTTCTGGAAGTAAATTGGTGGTGGTGGTGGGGTGGGTAGGAAAAATCAGATTCTCTTGATTCTGTAATTGATACATCTTGTTGAAATGCAGGATGCTCCTGATAGTGATATCTCAGTGGATAGGTATGGATTATGTGCCTGTTGGGTGGGAAATAAAACAGCTTTCCCAGCAGTCTGGAGCACAGCCTCTGAAGTGCAGCTCATAGCCTAACGAATCACAGAGAGCTGAAGCATTACACAAAGTTGCTATCACTGGTCCGTCAAAGGTATCTTAACCATTCCCTGCCCTTCTCCCTCCTGGTTAATCTCTGGTTAGCAGGTAGGTTTTCACCTTTCACCGATCTGGGTTTTTGCTGGGCTGTTTGTCTGTTTGTGGGTTTGTGATGGCTGAGAAAGTGCAGCTGCCTTGTTCGTGGGTTCTTTGAAGGGGCCGCTGAGACAGGGCAGCACTGGATTGTATGCTGTTCTTAACTTTCCCAAGTGCAACTCTAGACATCTTTAATTTCCTCTTCTAAGTCTCTTGCCCTTTTTCTTAAGGACTACCTTGAGATTTTGTGTGTCCCAAACCCCACAAGGCTTTCTGTCTCTGGCATTTACAGGAAGATGCTGTTTTGGGTCTCAGACTCTACTGAGTAATAAATCTACATATAGTACTAAGTGCCAGGAAAAAGTGAGGATTTTAATGAAAAAAGGTTGCTTTCCTGCTGAAGCAATGTGTGGACCCTTAGTGGTTGTTATTTGAAGGATATCTGATACATTTGGTACTGGGAGTAGGTTTGTGTCTTTGGGGACTGGTTTTTTTTTTCTGTCCTTTTCACTGGCTCCAAAGAAGACCTTGACCAGGGCTTTTCCCCTTCCTGTACCTCAGTGTCCAAGTAAAATGGTCAGAAGGATCTTGACCTTTGTCATGACCTCTGAGATTAAAAAAACCTAGGGAGCAGCACCACTTTATAAAGAAATAGCAGAAAATCATAAATAGTTTGGGTTGGAAGGGACTTTAAAGATCATCTAGTTCCAACCCCTGTGTCTGGCTGTATCAAAGAGATTTAGGGCTTTGGCTAAGACTTGACTGAGCAGCCTCAGGTGTGTTTGGCAATGAACAGCAGTGCATCACTGCAAGTTATAAGTAGGTGGTGATAAAACTTTAGGCAGATGTTCTCCTCAGTTTGGGTGTGACATTTAAAGAGAGGTGTGGAGAGACTTCGCTCTTGCAAAGAGCACTGAGAAGAATGATCAGTGATTTGTTAAATTTACCCAGCAGGGAGAGATTTAAAGGAAGGGACTCTTCAAGAAGGAGAGGAATCATGGACTAGACAATGTAGTTAATCCTGAGGAAAAGCTTTGTACATGTTTCAGGGAGGCACCAGAAGATAGACAGAGGGGTGAATGTGGAATATCAGTAGCAGAAGATGGTTAAGAGCAGATCAACACCAGAGTTTGGAGTGCTCTAACAAATTACTTCTCTGCCTTAATGAGTTCTTATTGGAGCTACTGAAATTGTTGAGGCATATTGGTATATATAATTGTGGAGATGTGAAGCATCAAATCTTCCCAGAAGCAGAGAAAATGGAATTTATAGATTATTCTTTCAAGAAAAAGTATCAACCAGTACATGTCAAATAATCCACAAGGCCAGAACCATTTTCTGTGTACTTTTTATACATTTAAGGACTTTAATTCATCAATGCCATGATACATGACTGGAATATTTTTCTATTTCAATGAACATTTCCCTCTGGTACTTGGCAAGCTGTTTGTCTGGTCCTGAGTAATGTCAGGTGCTGGCAAGGAGCATCAACTTGTGCTTCAAGGAAAAGAAGTTTCTGGAGCGGAGTTATGTTTATCATATTTTAAAGTTTCTAAGAAATGTGTCTTTAATTAAGGACCATTTTGCTTCAACCATGCAAAGAAGAAAAAATGAACTTTTGCAGTCTATTAGTCCAATTTCTGCAAACCCAATTCATTGTAGTCCAGTATTTTTGTCAGGTTATTCCTCTGTGTGGTGGGATTATAGTACTGATTGTTTCCAATTACATTTTACCTCCTATTCATAATGTTCAATCATAAATAGCTCTACAAACTCTTGACTGTTTCTTAATTTGAATGTTTCAGCAATCGATTGAGCAGCTTTAGCTGTTGAGCAAGAGTATTTCAAACAGAAGAGCTCCCTCTTGTAGTCCCCTCTGCTCTCTGCTGCAGAGGTGCTTTCTTTAGTTACAGTCTCCACTTGGCTCAGCCTGGGCTGGAGATGAAGCAGAAGTTCAGGAGCTGTCAGGGGTATCTGACCACCCCAGTCTGTCAGCAATCACCAACCTGAGGAGCGAAGGAGTGTTGTGGTGGGCAAGGAGATGATATGCAGCTGATGGACAGGGCTCTGGGCACCAGTGGCAAGACTCTGAAGTCTTTAGGATGTTTCTTTGTTATTGTGAACTCCTCACTGACCTTGATTACTGTAGAGCTGTTGCTACATGAGTGAGCTCTGATGCATCTTTTCCCCTGCAGTACCAAGCTTGTAGGTAACCATATGTCCAATTAGCTACAACCCAGCTGTTGCTTTAGCTATTTTTATGAAAATTTGGAGTATCAGGTTTCTTGAGAGAACAATATATGTTGCAAACTCTGAAAAATGGGCTATCTGCTCTCTCCAGAAGAGTTGTGATCATACAACGAAGAAGAGTCAGAAGGACCTACTGGTCTAATGGGGGGTCCACAACATTCATGATAAGGGTTCATGCAAGGGTTTAGAGAGCTTTTGAAAATGAATATCTCCTGGGAAAGTACCTTTTGGGGACAATTTAATTCTCTGTAATGGATTAAATAAAATCTTTTGTATGATTGAAGTACAAAAACTTCCAATAGTTATAATTTAAACAGTTTGCACCGGGCTGGATTTCCTGATAGTCCCACAGAACCTATGACTTCTACTGAACCCTCTTTATCATGTCAACATTACCATTCTGTTTATTAAAACAGAATATAATACAGGGATCCAGAAGAGAAGATTTTGTTAATTTCTTTCTTCTTTACTGCAGCAGAGTCCAAGTTGAGACAAATGTCTTATTTTATGTGGAAGCAGAAGATTAGGCTAGCTTTAGTGTCAAATTTGCCAAGATATTAATAGGACTTTAGCTAATAGAATCCTGCATCTGCACACTGGAGAATGGCAGTCATTTGTGCTGCATGTCTGGTCAGCAGCTTTTGAAAATAGACCTAGGTGTCTGCAGCTCTGAGTCTCAGCTGATATACAGATCACCCCTGGCTTTTAGTGAAACCCTGGTCTTTGCCCTCTGCCTCTCTAAGAAAAAAAACCCAAAACATAAAAAGCCCCACCTCAAAACTTCAAGAAAAGTATATTTCAAGAAAACATTTATTATGTCACTGGTTGCTTCCCTGGAATGGAGAAGCCCTGAAAAAAAAAGATATTGCATTCTTTTAGCCCATGAGGTCTCTTGGAAGTGTTCTAAGATATTTGAACCTGAAGACCCCACTCCGCATCTCATCTGTCCTCCCACTGCATGTGACTCATCAAACACTGATAACAATTCTGTGTGTAACCATGGCTCAGCAGTAGGAAAACTACCCATCATCTTCTTTTTTATTCTTCATGAACACCAAACTGCCAAGTTAGATGCAGGCCAAAGAGGCAGGAGAAATACTAAATTTACGGTTAAGGCACTGACCTGGGTCACAGGAAATCTGGAGTGAGTTTCTCTGCCCCAGACTCTGGGACCTCTTGTCTGTCCTCTGCTTTGTTGAACCTCCAACTGATCACCCTCATAATGTGACTGCAATATTAGAGTTGCTCTAACCCCCTTCCCATTTCACAGGGATGCTGTGCAGTTAATTAACAAAGGAGAGAAGGGGGTATTAATGGTGAAGTGCCACCACTTCACAGCTCAGTATTACATCTGATTCCATATCATCTGGAAATTGTTGTGTTTCATCCCAATTGTTCTGTTTCTCATCAAAGCTTGCTATTTTGTCTCCTACTTTGGCTCTAGACCTCCAAGTTTGTGCAGCTACCAATATTCTGAGGGTATGATTCATGGGGTTCTGCTTGGCAGATTTTTGCAGGTCTCCTAATGATACCTCCATTGACATTTTGTGACAGGGTTAGAAAATTTAATGTAATACCAGAATTAGAAAATGTGGTACTTTTGTGTGATATGTAAACCAGTTTGGAAGATAAAATAAATAAAATGCATGGAATTGACCTTAGAATTATCTGTCTTCTATTCTCTAGTCTATATGCTGAAAGAAGAGACCAGTGATTTATTTGAATTAGACAGGCAAATGAGAGTCTAACCATGTGTTTGGTTGGTTTGGTTTGGGTTTTTTGGGGAGGGGAATGGTATTAGTTCCTTTTTGTTTTGTTTTGTTTTATTTTGAAACCCAGAGTCTCAAATAAAATATGTGATTATAGGCCACAGCTGTTCTCAAGTTAGAAGAAATATTTGTAAATTTGGCAGCTGCTTGAGGAGCTGCAAATGGAAGAAAGAGAAACATTTAAATTTGAGTGGATTGCTTAAAAACATCACTGAGGATTTTTTTCTTTTATGTGCTTCTGATGTCTGTCTAGGATTAGGTAAATCCCTAAGATGCTGGTGTCCCAGGAAGAAATCCTTCCTCAGAATTGAAATTGAATAAATCTGCTGATGTACAAAAACTAATAAAGGAGCCTCTCTGGCTGTCTCTGTCCTTACCAAGATAATTTTTTTTGTTTGTTTGTTTGGGTTTTTTTTTGTTTGTTTGTATTTTGGCTGAAGTTAAGAGGAATATGTTTATTCTTAGTCATCCCAATATTCTGCAGCAGCTAAGAGTTACCTGTGCTTTGAAGTTCCTCATGATGTGACATTTCCTTTGGTCCACCGAGTCTGGACAGCCCATGTGCCCATGTGAACCCTGCTCTGAGAGCCCCTGGAAGAACAGAAGTAGTGGTTACCCCTTGCTTTGTATCCATTGTATGGCTCTGAGTGCTTCCATTTAAAAGCAAATACAAATTCAAAATTCTATCTTTTTTACTGAATTCTGGTTAAACGTTTTGTTTTCAGTATGGCTCAGAAAACATTCCTATTGTTATCAATTCCTTGAGGAATGAAGGATGGATTTTTCAGAGTGACTTTTCTAGTGCTGTATCCTCAGAGCTTGCACTATTTCATTTTTTAAGAACTTCCTAAGCCAGGCTTATTTGTTACTGCAAATGCCATATTTGTTACTCCAAAATACCCCACAGGTACCACTACCTGCACATTCAAGTTTTTCTCCACATAGCTATTGACCAAAAAGCAAAGTGTAAAGCTACTCCAGAAAATATAGGCTATGCCTAAGGGAAGATGTCTTAGAAACTTCAGTTGGTTCCCCTCTTTATCAATAGCCTCTTCCTCTTTTGCTGGTGCTTCTCATTTCCCATGTCCTTATTACCTTCCTGTTCTGGTCCTGATGTTTCTCCAGAAAAGGACAGCCTTTTCATTTTGGATATTCATAAAAGAGATGGGTGACAATAGGATTCCATGGCATGAACAGCTGTGTGGAGTTCACATGTCACCACCTGATTCCCATTGTGTCGAAGCTGGGAGTGCAGCCAATCTGTGGGAATACAGGATTATTTTAATCCTCTCAGTGGCACAACCAGGATTGGCCTTTGTGCAAAGAATGTGATGGAGTTTTGTTCCCCAGGGCTCAGTGCCAGCTTCCAGAGCCTGCCTGTTCTCCCAGTGTGTTTCATCCCAGAGCATTTGCAGTGTCTGCCTGGCAGTTACTCCACTGCCCTGTGCTCTCAGTAAATGGTTGGACTCGACCTTAATGATTCTCCTGGAAGTCAGCAGAAGGGGCAGAAGTAGGAGCTGTTCCCACTCTGTAGCCTTTCCTGTGGTGGTTCCCTAGGGGATGTTAAATCTGTCTCTAGAGTCTAGGTATTGTGCAATTTTCTCCTTGGAGAAAAGCTGGAAAAGCTGGTGGATATTCTCCTGTCCTACAAGAATATTTCTGTGAGCACTGTGCTTCAAACTTATTGACTGCTCCTAGGATTAATTTGTTCAGCTTTGCCAAGCAGTTCCTATTACATGGCAAAAAAAAAAAAAAAAAAAGGACAAGAGAATAAGATAATTAACTGGACCTTATGCAAACTCCTTTTGCTTTGCATAGGAAGGACACAAATTGTTGTTCTACCTGTGTGGCACATTCTGCCACGGAACAGCAGTTCCTTCAAATTATACTGACTTCTTAGAGTAAATTATTTCATCAAAAATCATGTTTGCTATTTGATGGGTTTTCTATCTCATTAGAGAGCCATT
This sequence comes from Regulus satrapa, assembly GCA_013396955.1. Taxonomy (NCBI): domain Eukaryota; kingdom Metazoa; phylum Chordata; class Aves; order Passeriformes; family Regulidae; genus Regulus; species Regulus satrapa. The sequence goes on along the minus strand of VWZN01008170.1, from coordinate 218,563 downwards.
CAAATATAGATGGAAGAGCTGATTTTCACTACCCGCTAGACTGCAGATTCTGGAGTGCTTTATGAAGGTTCAGTTAGCAAGAAATGTGATTATAAAGGTAAAGACTTTAATTTGCATACACAGGACAGGTACTTTTCAGGTACTATATTTTGTTTACCTTTAAGTGCTAGACACCTACAAATAAATAAGGCTGGATTTTGACACTGTCTATTGTCAAAATAGGGAACCTTGCCCTAGGAATACATCCATGTAATCCTGCTAGACTAGACCTACAGAAAAAAAAGAAGTCACAAATAAGATTGCATGTGGTAGAATTTGGCCTGAATTCATCTACATATTTAGGTGGTCGTTATGTGTATGCACACAACTTGGAAATATGTGCATCAACTTCTTAGCCAACTTAATGCTCTTGCAAAAAGATTTTTCCATGCTATTGAAATTTTACAAAAGCGGATGGGGAAAAAGCTCCCAGGTTTTGTCCTAATGAGAGTAGCTACAGGGGAAAAAACTACTACATTTGAATTTTTCCAATTTCCTATGTCAATTTCCGTGCCATTTATTTCAATTTAAAAAAAAAAAAAAATCCATGCCATTGGGAACTTAGTGTTGCAGTAAGTTGGCCATACCAAACTTCAAGTTCTTATGCTTTGGAATATGGCAACAGGAGGGTTTCTCAGGGAAGTGTTGCTATACTTCAAATGCTTTTTTTAACAAGGGAAGGTCTCTAATCTTTTTCTTAGAAAACTGCTGGTTCTGGATGGTAATTACAAAATGGAAGGGAAGGAGTGCATTGGAATGGAAAACTGAAAGTGAACCTGTTCAAATATGGCCAAGTTACAGGTGACTGAGCACAGCATTGTTACATTGAGGATGAAAAGCTGAACTCAGTTCTCAAGAGATGACAACTGCACTGCACTGTCTAAAGTACACAGATATACCACAGAGTGATATGGCATTTGATATGAGGTATGTTTTCCATCGGTGTTGTAGGGTGAAGAAGGCTTTCCTGGCTTTCCTGGACTTAAAGGGGACAAAGGAGAAAAAGTAAGTCCAAGTCTCTATTAATTATGCTCTGAAAAGTTTAAGAGTTTATAAAGCTGTTGTGGAAGTTTAATGAAAACTTACCCTTCTCTAAGTCTTTTGTTTTACCTCTTATATTATTTTTTAAATAGTATTATATTTGATTTCATTTTGTGCAAGCAAGATGTCCAAGAAAGGAGACTGTGATACTGTACTGTTTTTCATCAAAGTGAAGCCTAAAATTTTTAAGCCTATTGATGATGCTCAGCCATGTTTGACAAATAGGTTGAAAATCTAAAGGCATGAGCTTTGACTAAAGTTTGTAAAACTCCAAAGTACATAAATGTATTAGAACAGGAACACAGTGCTACTGCGCACAGAAACACTAGAGTCTCTTCAATATGAGACATGGAAGGCCAAAGATTACTATGCCTTTACTTGCACTGAACATAAATAACTTTTGGACTGTGGTGGCCTTTAGCTGCTTACTCACATAATCTAAAAAAAAATCCCAAAAATTAAATCCAGTACTGAGCTAATTCTGTTGACTGGTATTTACTATGGACACATTTGTTGGAAATCCCTTAATCAAATCACCATTTGCAGGAGGAATTTTAGGAATTTAAGCTTTTTCCACCTCTTATAAAACAACAAATTTTCCAGACCACAAGGCCGGATGCCCCTCCAAGTAATAGAAAATGAACCAGCTCCGTACAATCACAGCCTAGAGTGGCAGCTTGCAGTGCCCGTGTCTGTTTCTCATTTGAGCTTTTTTATAACACACCTAAGAAAAAACTGCTGCAGTGCCTAGAAGTGAAAACACTAACCCAGTTCCTCACGGTGTGTTGACTTGCCTGTTCGTTCCACTCTCCATTTGTTCTTTAAATTGCCAGCTGCAGGCAGCAAACTTGTTTTTTCTCCACATTTGCTGCTGTTCCTGTTAGTTGCGCAGCTACCAATCTCAGCATATTTAGTTCCATTCATCCTGGTGCATAGGAAGATTTTAAATGGTAAAATTTTGAATTTGAGTGGTGTTTGGCTTTCTGTTTCTTTGTTTTCTACACCTTTGCATATTCAGAGCTCTGGGACTCACTTTCCAGTGGCCAGGGTCATTCTTGAGGACTGCTTGAGTATATCAAGGCTTCTTTTCTGTTTGCTTTAAGGCTTACTACTTATATATATTATAGCTTTGCCTAAAGGCTTCTGAGCTTTGGGATGAATGCTGTATAATCAAAGAGGAAAAAAAAAATTAAAATGCAATTTTTGGGACAATGAAATGGTGAAGAGAGAAGTTAAGATGATATGATAACAGTAACATGACTCAGTTTTTATGTGCCTAATTAAGCTCCAGAGCTTTTATATTAATTTATTCCTAAATGAGTTAAGTGGACAAGAGTGTCTAGTTCCTCATTAGCAGCTCATCAATCGTCCCTAGTGTGTTAATGTCAGCAGCAGCTCCTCCAGAAACTGTAAATAATAAATGTTTGTGTTGAAATGTTCCTCCTCATTTCTTATTCTTCTCTAGATGTGCTGCTCGTGTCATAGCACCTGCAGCGGGTGTTAATGCTGTGCTGATGATAACTCTGTTGTTGTTACAGGGTTCCCTGGGCTCACCTGGCCCCCCTGGGAGGGATGGAGCAAAAGGAGAAACCGTAAGCCTTGTTGATTTTGCCTTGTAAACTTGCTTTGGAGTGTGAGGCAGGCAGTGGGAATCAATCTGCCTTGAGTAGAACATGTCTGGGGAACTTGTGTGGCTGTTTTAGGAGCTGCAGAAACAAATGGCAAGAGATTAATAGCCCCAAAACTCTCCCTCATTTTTGCAGCCAAGGCAGGTGTCCTATGGATTAACTATCGCTGGAGGCTCCAGGGCAGCTCTCTTATCATTCATTAAGGAGGGAGAGGGAGCAGCCTGTGGTTTGGGACCTGCTGGTAAACAGCTGCAGCTGCAGAGCCTGGCCACTTGTTTTATGGCTGGCAAAGAGGCCTTGGCTAGTAGAGAGGCAAAGGTGCAAGGGACCATCTTATGTTTCCACAGCAGACAAATGGTGCTGTAAGATGGATGAATGCTGGAGAAATTGGAGTCTTGGTCACAGAAGAAAAGACCTCAACTCTTCTTGTGCACTGATAAAAGCTAAGAGAAGAGGAGGAGGGCACAGTTACTTGAAGAAAGGTTGTAGTCTACCAAATACTGCCTGCAGGAGGACTACAGTTGAAACACAAAACCAAAAATAAGTTTTCCAGTATCTCGTAGAAGTGTGTTTTAGAGCATTACATCCTTTCCCCTGCTTGATCACCATCCCTTAGAAATATCTTCAACCTGATGTTGAACCTTCACCATGTCATTCAGTGTCCCTTTGTGGCAGTCATTTGGTGGCAACTGAAAGAGCTTGGGAAGGGATTTTCTGGAAGGCATATATACACAAAAGGCGTGACACACAGCAGAAAAGATCTTTTCCTTACATCCTGTTTATTCTTTTTTCCACAATTGCCCTACTTTGGAAAAACAGTGACAATTTTTCAATATTGCTCCCAGAACTCATGCAACTTCATCACATTACACATGGCACAGGACTGGACAATGTCATACTTGTACTTGCAGAGTTATTTAGAAGATGTGTTTTTACACCACAGGGTGAAAATTCAGAAATTATGCTGACTTGAAGAAATCCATCTTTGCACGCTGTAATCAGTGCAAGCTGTTCACAACTTAGAGAACTAATTTTTTACTACTTGGTTGTGTTTTGAGAATATATTAAGAGCTGCTTCCATTTTCATTTTCTTTCTTTCTGCTTTCATCTTGGTAAGGAAAAGACATTGTAAACTTTCAGATCTCTGTATAATGGCACTCAGGACTGTAAATATTTCTAACTGTATGTAGTGACTAGTTTGGGCTATCCTAGCCTTTATATATAAAGATTTGTGTTTACCAGTGATATTTCTGTTACTTGAAGGGTGAACCAGGACGACCAGGAGCATTTGGACTGCCTGGACCAGCAGGTCCAAAGGTAAGCTTTCCATTTCTTCTTCATATGAGCAGGCGTATTTTTTTCACTGACTTTTTATGTTTACATGGCTTGAATTACTCCTTGTTGATGACATTTGATATTCTCACTGGTGAATGAAGAAACTCAAAATGCTCATTTGCATCAGGGTCTGCTAAGGTATCAGTAATTATGCTAAGTGTGTAAAAAGAAAAAATAACTGGTTTAATCAACAGCATAGCTGGAGAAGGTGAAGAAAACATGTTTTGGGGCACATAAACCTTGTGCCATCTCTTCAGTAGATTTCCCAACTTCACTAAGATGCAGATGAGAATTATTATCCCTACTCTATGACTTGGAATAAAGATCATGTAGAGATCCTGGACATTTTGGCCTATTTTGGGAGCTTCGGTTTTGCACCAGTGAAAAGTGCCTGAGTGATACAGAATTTGAGCCAATGCTCATATCACTGAGTTTGCTTCAAACAAGGTGCTTCTGAATACAGATCTGTTGAGACTTAGCTGTGCATCAGAAATGTGATTTTTGAAGCATCAATTCTTTAACCTCCTTCCAATTCTCAGCCTTGCCTTGTTCCTTGGTTACTGAGGGGATAAATACACCTCAGGTGGTTTCAGCCTTGTTGCTATAACAAAAAATAGATAGTGTATTGTGACAAGTGTGTTTTTAGAGGTATCACGCACAGCAAATTCAGCTCATCCTGTGAAAGGTGCTGCAAGGACAACAATTTGATTGCCTGAATTAACTTCACTCAGTTCTGTTCCTGTACAAGCCAAGACCTTTGAATATCTCATCTTTCTGGAAAAGCCATTTCTAGTCACCTAAATCTCATGCTGAGTTCACTGATACCATTATCCTCAGACAGGAGTTAAGTACCTCAGCACCTTTCTGGGTGTAGCCTTAACTGTCACTTGCCTCTGTTTGAGAGGACTTGATGAAGCAGGTCATATACAGATCCTCTGTGTTCCTCAGCTATGCAGAGCCTTATCTCCAAAATGTCCCTGTGTTTTTGCCTAGAGGGAAATTCACCCTTTCCCAAAGTCCAGGAGGGTATCAGAACTCAGAAGGCATTTGTAGATTAGCAGAAATACTTGGCAGCCATCCCAAGGTTCTCTGTGGAAACCATATTGGCTTCAGCAGGGAATAAATGATGCTTTAAAAGCAGGGCTGAGCTGAGCTGAGCTGAGTGAAGGCATGCTGAATATTTTGCTCTACAGTAGGATTTGTATCTTGGATTAAATGAACTGCATTTTTCATTCACAAATGCTTTTTAGCAGCATTTCTCCTATCAAGTAAATAAATACATATTTGCTCTCTGTCCTGGATGTCTCATGCAGTGGAATTGTAAAGCAGCAGGCTATATGATGCTTTTTGTGGTATGACCTTCCTCACATTTGCTTTGTGAAGCTTTTAAAAACCAAGCTAAAATGAGGCCCCTACATCTTCCTCAAGGTGGACTTGATATTTCCAAACAAGTTCTTCAGGAACATGCAGTTCAGCCAATTAATGAGGCTGAACAGAAGGAGTCCAGATCTATGGGCTGGCCAGGAGAGGTGTTGGTGGGGCCAGGCCTAAAGACATCTGACTGGACAGTGCCAGGTGCTCCTCGGGAAGACATGATCTTGGCCAACCCCAACCTCTCACACTGCCTAAATATAAAATTATTGTGTGTTTTCACAGTGACTTTCATTTACCTCAATGGATGCATTGGCTGTGTGCAGTGTCCTTGAGCTGGATACTGGCCTGAGCTATTTTAAGAAACAACCCTGACTTGCTGATAGGGATTTAAAACCTGAAATAGGAATCCACACTCCTTTACTCCTCAGTGTAAAGCCTAAGCACCTCATCAACGTGTTACAAGGTGCACAAAGATGAGTGGAGTTGGCAATTAGAGAGGTCACATTTCCCATCAGTGGTGTCATGATTATTTAGGGGGTTTTTTTTGCCAGATCACTTATTTTTGTCAGCTGCATCAATACAGCAGCTCTGGGCTCTACCCCAGGCTCCATGGAGAGCAAACTTGCAGTTTCTCTGGTTGGTTGGGCTGTGATCCTTCCTGTCTCAATCCATCTTCATTAGCATTGAGCCAGGCAAGCCCAGTGTGTGCTCAGCAGTGATACCTGTGCCCCAGGAAATTCAGCCCCTTGTTTATCTCCTTGGCTGAGGAGCCTTTTGCTTCAGTGGGAATTACCAGCACTTTCTTTTAAGAAGTTGTCTTGTACTTTTTACGGACTTCATTAATTGTGTGAAGCTTCCAGTAGCACAGATAAGAGTCCTCCAGACTTCTTGTAATGGAATTTCAGTCCAAAAAGTTACAGAAATGGCCGCTGAGTCCATGAGGGTTCATGTATAGGTTACAGGAATGAAATGGCTTCAGTATATCATCCCTGGTTTTACTGGTTTTGCTTCTCAGTGATGTCTCCAGGGGAGATTGTTACTAGCTCAGTGTCTTCAGCATAAAACTGTAAGGCCTGGAGTGGATTTTTTTCTTTTTCATCAGACTTGAAGGGTAAAATTCTTTGTTCCCCAAGGAGGATGTGTGATCTGGTGGCTACAAGCCAGACACAAAGAAGAGTTACCAAAGTCAGCTTTATGCTGAGGTCTTGGAACTTCTGATTACCGATGTCATGGTAGTCTGAGATGGCAAGAAATATTCACTGTCACTGGTGAAAACTCCCATATAAATATGTAGGACCCGGCAGGTTAATTTAAATTGAATAAGTGGATCCAGAGAAAAGAGCCATATCTCAGATTGTTTATTGTACGATGTTATAGCAGAGAATAAAGTTTGGATTTTTGAGATCAGACCCTTTAGCCGGCAATATCCTGGAGCAAATATTCAACCTTTTCCTTCATCTCTTCCCCCTCCCCCTTTCCATGTCTGTAATAAAAGGATAAAGAGGTTTTTTGTGGTTGTCATTGCTGTGGCACAGACATAGCTATAGCATTCCCATCTGAACTGACAGTTATCTGCACTTAATAGAAAAAGCAGAGGGAGAGGGGAAAAAAAATCAATCCTTTGAAATAAAAAGTATTTGGTAAGAGTTTCATTTTGACAAATTTCCTTCTAGCTTGCTTGAGCTGTTGAAGGTCTCACGCTTCTCTGGTTTACCAGACATGATCTCAGCACAGGCCTTGAGTGGGTTCAGCACATCTCATCCAGACAAACCCAGTTTCTCTATAACTTCTGCTGAGTGCTACGACCACGTTTTATGTAACAGGACTGAGTTGGACTTCTGTAATTTGGAGAACTTGGAGCAGGACTCTGTTTCTCTTGGGGTTTTGCCTAGACTTTGGTAGCAGTATTTTTCTGCAGGCGGAAGGAGAGATTTAGGTGCATGCCTGCTGCTCTCCCATTGCTATTAGAGGACTTGCAATGCTTCCTGACCTTGCAGAGGTTCGCACATGTCTGATTCCAGAGCCACCTTTATTCGTGCTTGAACCCTACCCTTGTTAACCTGCACTGGGGGAAAGAAAACAAAAGAAAAAAAAAAGCCTCCATTCTGCTACTAATTAATTTCAAACATGTCTTACCTTTTAAATTTTATTATCTTTTTAATATGAAACTACTATTAATACAAAATGTAGTCATTATTTTAAAATTATTTCATAATGACTATCTCTTTTGAAGCCTTATCCATTACAGACACCCAATTAGGGTTAGACAGGAGTTAGATGAGAGTGGTGGGAAAGGAAAAGTGATGTAAGTAAGAAGATAATCAGTCAAATAGGTGATATAAGATGACAAACCAGTCTCTAGGTCAACTTGCCAGGCCCAGGCTGTCTCCATGACAGTTTTCCATCTCCAATTCTGAGGACCGAACCTGTTCAGCTGGGGATCCAGATAATATTCAGGCATTGTAAGACACATAAAGGCACAGTAAGAGTACTCTTCATTACAGTGTACCTTCTCCAGGGTGAGTCAGTGCACAACCAGTTGAAGGACTGATGAGATGTACCTTATCCTCTTGCACTTTTTCTTATCAGTAAAAATAAACGTTGGAAAATTTTGCATTTACTCTTCAAGACATATAGCATTTTGAAGACTATGGTCACTTTGCAGCAATGTATACCTTTGTTTTTTTCCATTAACACAGGAATTTGTTAAGTGTTCAGGAGCCCCAACAGGTGTGTGCAACAACTGATGTTGGCAAACCTTCTGAAACAACCTGTAGAGAAACCTGTATGGGACAGTTTGCCTTTGCAGGTTTAGTCTGAAAGCAGAAAGATAAAACTTGCTAATATCTGAGGGGACAGACGAAAATATTGGAGTGTCAGTTTGGGTAAGTAGTTGGAAATTAAGACATTACTCCTGTATTAGCCCTGAGAGAGTCAAGAAGCCTCAGTATGAGCCTGGAAGAGCAACTTGCATTTCTGACTAACTAATTTTATTCTTGGTCTTTTATGGGAAAGAGTTTCTGGTGGTTTACTGTATCTCAATTCCTTGCCAGGGATCTGAGGGAAAACAGGGTCCTCCAGGCATTAAAGGCTACGTAGGTGCACCGGTAAGTCATGGCTCTGGTTCACTTTCTAATGCTCTAGAAACTTTCTTTATTTTTTCAGTGTGCTCTGCCCATATATATATATATATATATATATATAGTCCA